>APFE030672583.1:948-27512 GCA_000404065.3 Pinus taeda
GAGATGAAATCCTCCCAAGCAATACCCTGTTGTGCCAACTGATGCATCACTATGATTTTGATCAATGCATAGTGATATATGCTCCTGTGCTGATGTGTCGGGGTCTTCCTCTGTACTAAAGGTACCATCCTCTCTATGTTTCCGCACATGAAAAATAGAATGTTCATCATACGTACCCGTGTGAAATGCATCAACAAATGAACATGGTACGCGTAGAGACGTGAGAATCTGCCCTCACAGCTGAAATACTGAATGATGAGTTTCATCAATGGTGCAAACTCATCTTTCAGGTATCTGAAAGGAAAGGCTGCGCTCAAGTGTCTGATATATGCGGGCTTGATATATGGTTCATAGTAATACTTTTCCAACATCTGGCATTTATTCCATTCCTCCCCCACATTTGGTATCCTGGTGGCCTGAGCAATAGTGTTGGGTGACAAAGTGAAATCCACTCCGGCAAGGTTTACATGACCATCCTGTAGGTTAAGGACAAATAGATGGACCAGTTCCCGATGAGCTGAATTTGTGAGATCATCTCACAATATTGGTAACATGCTTGGCGCCGAAAACAATCCATTGCAACTGGGCAAGCTTACAACTGAGCCAAAGAAGTAGGCTCCTCCGTAACATGTTGTCCACTTTTGCCACCTTTGTGATACCTCCGTGGCACATTAGGAACATTGACCTCCGGTGTAGAGTCACTATCATAAGCCTGCTCATATATTGACTCGGTCTCTGACATGTTCTTTAACAAAAAGGTAGCTGGAATATATATATGCTGATATACCATTGTGTACAAAATTTGACTGTTGACTTTTTTGTCTTTTTATCAAAATGCTATGACCAAGGGGACATAAATGTACAAGGAAATTGTTAGGAGGGGAAAAGATTAGGGAAATGGGAAATATGGAAATAAAATAAGGAAATTAGGGAAGGGAAAGGGGCATAGAAATTTTGAAATGTTAGGGTTTTGGGATGAGGTAGGGATTACATGTTTATAGTAGAAGGGAGGGATTAGGATTTTGAGGGAAGATAGTGTAGGGTTTTATGAGGATTCATTGGGAAACAAAGGGAATAGGAAAACCTTGGCAACAGTGAGTTTTGAAAACCCTACAGCAAACTTGGCACTTGAATCCTTACAGCAAATTGATGAACAAAGAGGGTTTATACACTTAGTTTTTCATGGCAAGTATAGCATAATTTCTTTACATAAACCATCCAAAAACCAAGAGCAAGCTATGAGTGTAGGCCTACCTATGAATTGATGCGTGAGGAGAGGTGATTTGAGTGGTTTCTGGGCAAATTTCAAGCATAAACGCCTATGCGCAGCACGCCTCACCCAACGTGCCACGCGCTCCTGATGCGTCGCGCGCCTATTAAATTGCACTGGAAAATGTTGCCTGATGCGCTGCGTGCCTCTGATGCGCCGCGCGCCCTGGAACTGACCCAAACTGCTCACGAACTTGCAAAATCGCCTTTGAACGATGCTCTTGGCTCTCAAAAATGTGCAATGAGTTGCAAATGAGGAGAAATGAGTTGATATAGCCTCCCTTTTAATTTTTGCTTAATGAAAACCCATTTTTCTTATGTTTGGTTGTTGACACTTTTTCAAAATTAATAGGCTCTGACCTTTATGGTTTCTTTCTTAAAATAGGTTGAAATGATGATTTTCTCTGATAATTTTTTGCAGGGATAGCTCTGATATGCTTCAGCAAAGGAGACCAAGGCTGCACTTGAAAAATTGAAGAACTGAAAATTTTGACAATTTTTACAAAAATGAGGTGGTGACTTATCTTCAAAACTGAGTTTTGAAGAGAAGTCCTTATTAAGCTGCACAATGATGAAAACTATTGAAGTGATGATTTATCAAATACATCCCTCTGGCCTGTTGGTCGTCTAAGGCTTTCCAAGACTAAACTGACTCAAACCCTAGACCTAGACCTAAAAATTTAAAACATGACTGTAAATGACTTGTGAAGCTTTATGAATTAACCTGAACCAGCACTAACATGCACGAGGGGAATGAATGACACAAACCACTCCATCAGAGTTATGGCATGCCTAACAAAATGCAACTGATGAAAATTGGTGGGACACCTAAAACATGAAATGCAAAAAAGAGCTTTGATCTCTGATGGAGGGATAACTAGACCGACTCTAACATTGGCTCCAATGGGGATGGTAGCTCCTTGGAGATGCAAAGAACCGCGGATCTTTGGGAGAGCAGACAGTGTCTTCATCCATTGGGCGATGGAGTCATTATTGCAACACAAAATCTTAAGAATTTGACTGAAAAAACCAAAATTGCTCTAACCAAACTAGACTCGAAACTAAAAGATTTAGAGAACTGACTTTGACCAACTTAGACTAACTAACCTTCATTTTCAGAATTATAGCCTTCACCTCGGGCCCCAAACTGAAGATGACAAGTTATTTTACATGTGCAATAGAAAAAAAGTAAAATGATATGTACAATGATGATGAAATGAGCAGAAGATACTCAGAAGTAGTATCTCTTTAACAGTCGACCATTAATCGGCCCTCCAGAACATTCATCTCCATTCATCTCTTTGAGAAGGAAAGCGTTTTGGCCACGATATGCTACAATCTTCTAAGGACCCTTCCATAAATTTTCAAATTTGCCATGTTTTCCCTTGTCTTCATGTCGAGCATCCCATCTCAAAACAACCTCATCTAGCTGAAATGTGTCCGCCTTTGCTTTCCGGTCATAAATCTTTTTGATGCGCTCCTGCAACTTGCAAGTGTTTTGAAATACCTCCTCCCGTGTCTGTTGCAAATGAATCATCTGATTAATCCTTATCTGCATAGGATCTTCCTCACTACCTGCTTCTTAAAGCAATTTGACTACAGGGACAGCAAGCGAAGTACGAAAAACTGTGTCTGTTTCGTACACCAACTCGAAAGGAGACATGCCAATAGGCTTTTTCTGACTTACCCTATCAGCCCATAGTGCATTTATCAACTTCTTGTGCCAGCCCTTTTTGCTGATTTCCAACAATTTCTTAATGATATTGACCAAAGATTTATTGGACGACTTTGCCAATCCATTTCCTTGAGGGTGGTATGCGGTTGAATGTCCCAAGCTAATATTGTACTTATAGAAAAACTCAATCATCCTTTTTGACTTAAACACTGCTGCATTATCCGTGATTAACTTAGTTGGACATCCAAAACGTGAAAAAATATTGGTTTCAAGAAAAGAAATAATTACCGCATCCGTAGCTTGTCGAGTAGGAATTGCTTCAATCCATTTTGTAAAGTAGTCTGTAGCTGTCAATATCCATCGATGTTGTCCTGATGATGCCAGATGAATTTCACTGATGAAATCCAGTCCCCACTACTGAAAAGGTGCGCTGAATTCAATTGGTTTGAGAGGCAAAGGCTGGAGTTTCTATTTGCCTTCAGAAATTTGGCATTCATGACAATTTTTAGCAGCCTTATATACATCTGAAAATAGTGAAGGCCAATAATAGCCTGCTCTTAGAATCTTGTTTGTTGTGGTCTTCCAAAACAAATGACCCCCACAGTCCCCTCTATGAAAATCTTCCATGACTCTTTTGGCTTCCTCCTCGACCAAACAATTCAATAACATTCCACCAGGGTCTTTCCAAAACAATGTTGAATCTAATATGCAGAATTTTGCAGCCTTCAATTTCAATGTTCTAGTTCTGTTTCTCGGGATTCCGGGAGGTGAAGACAAATGCTGAAGTACATATAAAATGTCAGCATACCAAGGAGAGGCAAGACCTGAACGGATGGATCCTCCTCATCTTCATCGGACATGGCAGCAATCAAATTTATGTCTAGAACTTGCAGATTTGTTTCATCCATTAGCTTGGCGAGTCCTTGACCTTTGATCAGCTTGGTGGGTTTAATATCTACATCATACTCTAACAACGCAGCAATCCACTTACCTCGTCTACCTTCTGGATCTGCCTGTACTAAAATATCTTTAACTGCTGCGTTAGGAACATAAGCTAGAATATGTGAATGCAATATATACACACGGAAATCTTTCAAGGCCTTAACAAGCGCAAGTGCTTGTTTCTCAATGATGTTATATTTCAATGCTCCATCTCTTATAATCCGACTGAAAAAAGCAATGGGCGTTTCAACACCTTCCCTCTTCTGCATTAATACAGCTACCAAAGTGTGCTCAGAAGCAAATGAGAACAAAATAAAATCCTGAGTGTAGTCTGGGCTGATCAAAATAGGAGCTGAAGAAAGAGCTAACTTCACTAGATTAAATGATTTCAGCACCTCTTTGGTCCACTTTACCTGACTTTCCTTCTTGAGCATGTTTGTGATTTCTCTAAGATGCTCCGCTAGATTTGGAATGAAGCGACGCAAAAAATTCAGTTTACCATTGAAGGACTGTATTTTTTTCTTGTTCCGGGGCTGTTCAATTTGCTGAATGGCTTCAACACGTGAGGGATCAACACAGATGTTGTCTTTAGATATGATGTGGCCAAGAAGTTTTCCCTCATCCATGGCAAAAAGACTCTTTTTCAGATTCAGTGATATGCCATATTTTCTGCACCTTTGGAAAACAATTTTCAAATGCTACAAATGTTCCTCATCAGAATTTGAAAACACGGTTAAGTCATCAAGATAAACAACTAAAAATACATCTTTCTCATTGGCAAAAGCCATGTCCATTGCACGTTGGAAGGTGGCTCCTGCATTTTTCAAACCAAAGGGCATCTTTGCATAATGAAATGTTCCCCATGGAGTGGTGAACGCTGTCTTGTCACGGTCATCTTCATGCACTAAAATCTGATTGTATCCTGAATAACCATCGAGTAGTGACATCCTTGATGCTCCAACTACTCACTACAATATATGGTCCATTTTGGGCAGTGGATAATTGTCTTTTAAGGACACCTTATTCAAATTTCTGAAGTCAATACATAAACGGATTTCACCTGTTTTCTTCCTTACGGGCACCAAGTTTGATATCCAATCTGAAAATCAGATAGGCATAATGATTCCTGACTTATACAATCTGTTTACCTCTTTCTCAATTGATAGCAGCTTCGGATTGATTTCCTCAACTTTTGATGAAAAGGCTTCTGATTTGGCTTAATAGGAATAGTATGTTGAATTATATTGGTGTCATATGTTTTTAGATCTGAATAATCCCATGCAAAAACATCAGAAAATAGAGACAACAGTCTCACATATTATGCTTTTACCTTTAGTGACAATGAATTTGATAGCTTTACCATCTTGGGATTCTCAGCTGTCCCAATGTTTACTTCTTCAACACCTTTTTCAGTTGGTCTCAATGTCGGTTTGCGGGCCACATCGTCTTGGTCAAACAACTCCTCTAAAGGAATCAATCCCTTAGGAATAATGTTGTCTTTAAGTTGCAACACGTCCATTTGATTTACTTGTATATTATTACTACCATCATCATGTTCAGTATCTATTGAGGTATCTTTGAACTTACCCTTATTTTGCAGAAACTGATTGATCTCTTCATCATCTTGAAAAACTTGCCAACATCGCTGATTGTCTGGAACGGTGGGACGATGTCTCACATGAATCTCAAACTTGTTGCTAGAATTCATTGGAATTTTTAAATTGCTTGTTGCCTTAGCAAGTCCATCAGCAACACCATTTTGTATGCGGGGCACACATGTCAAGGTATGATCAGAAAACAACTTCAAAATATCTAAGACTGCATTTCGATATGCCCTCATACGAGGATGCTTGGCCTGAAACTCACCCTTAACTTGCTTTATCACCAACTTGGAATCACCATAAACCGCAATCTTCTTCGCTTTCAGCTTTCTAAGAATCTTAAGGCCAGCAATGAGAGCCTCATATTACGCCTCATTATTTGAACAATCAAATGCTAGTTTATAGGAACACACTCTCACCTTGCTTGGAACTTTGTCTTGAGCAGAAAAGGGACTTCGAATCCACACACCAATACCAGCACCATCATTACCTACTGCGCCATCAAAATCCATGATCCAAAGACCATCTTCATCTTCTTCCAAGTGTTGAAATTGTGTTAGCTCTGTTTTTTCTATTTGCTGCCCCTTATCTTCAGTTGTTTGCTCCTTAATAGCTTGCTTTTCTCCTCTTTCCTTTTGCAGAACTTCTCTGAAATTTTTAGTGATCTCTGGTATATCTTCCGCCTGAACTAACTGACTATCTATATCATTAAAACTATCAGCAAATAAAACAAACGACTCCAAATCTGTATATACATAATTTACAGGATGATTGATTGGCTTCTCTTTGTTGGTTATCATGTATTTCATCTTTTGCTCTCGATATAGCTTTCTCATTTGACCGAAAGACTCGAATTGTAGCATAAGAAAAGTCTAACTGTAGACTACCCTTCAACTTACCCCCCAAGATCTTGAAAGTAGCATACCAAAACGTGGAGGAATGTCCGCCACCACCACATCCATCAAGACATTCTTCGTTGGGATTTGGTCTAAGCTAACAACCAAATCTTTGATGAGCCCGATACATCTCACACGACTGGAATCGAATGAATACAAATCATGATATTTCCTTGTAATGTCTAACCCCAGGTTCTCCATGATCGCCTTTGGCATCAAATTGTGCGAAGCACCCAAATCGAACATAGCATTGTGCAAAACATATTCATGCAATCTCAAACTGATATAAAAGGGAGGAACATCACTATCAGGGGACTCACCATCCAATGCTGGCCCAAAAATCAATTCTAGCTGATCATCTTCAATGTTCACCGTGTCGAACAGGGGACTCACCATCCAATGCTGGCCCAAAAATCAATTCTGGCTGATCATCTTCAACGTTCACCGTGTCGAACATGGGATCAAAATTCAAAATTTTAGAGACTTGACCTCGGTAGCTGCTTTTTTTTCATGATTTCAGTCAAAGGAATAGATATTTTTAATTTGGAAATTTCATTTTCCAAACTAAATGCTGAAACTTTTTCGACTTCTTTGACCAGAACTTCTCTCCTATCTTTGATTATACTTGCCTGATTTGTCCTTTCTGCTACTGATATCTTGCTAGTTGTGGGATCAATTGTCTCCTTTCCTTTCTTCTGTGGTATCGGTGAATCCGTCTTTGGTGTTGTAGCTTCTTTTCTTTTCTGAATTGTATTGATGGGCACATCTCGGTTTCTCAATGAATACTGCTTTTGTTGAGTGGACAAGGCATTCAAATATCCTCTTTGGTAATCATCTAAATCTGCGTCATTAGCTAAGATAAAATCTTCATCTTGCTGGGTGCCTGAACTTTCTCCATACTCTTCTTCTTCAGTGATGTAAATGGGCAGATCATCAGGAGTAAAGAAGGGGTTTTGTTCCCCTACTACATCAACATCTTCATCTGAATCTTGACTCACAAAATTCTGCAAAAGAGGAGTCTTGATCGGTTGCTGGGCTGCCGGCTCTTGTAATCTTGGTTCACGCTGCTTAATTCTGAACTGAGGTTGTTGCTGGCCATGGTGATTTGGATTACGAATCTGCGGTTCTGATTTTTCAAGATTCATTCTTTTGAACATTTTTTCCATCTCACGAAGCCAAGGCGGTTCTGATGTAGATTCTTCCTTTATAGTCACTCTTTTCTCTGCCTTCAACCGTGCTCTCTTGTCATTCAGATTTGCCTCAACATTGATAGCAATCTTTTGCATATCTTCTAAAGTAGGCGGATCTCTATCCCGTAATGAATAAGCCATCTTCGGATCAAAGCCATCCGGGAATTTGAGAAGAGCTGATTTTCTAGATGGTCTTAAATCATCCGGAATAGCATTATAAACTGTATTGAACCTGATAATGTAGTCTTGGACAGACTCACCATGATTGCGTTTGATATTATTGTACTCGGCATTGATCCGAAGTCGATCCTTCCTGAGTTCCCAACAATCTAGAAACTGTTTCTGAAGTTCAGCCAACGTAGGTATACTTCTGGCTCCCAAGCCTCTGAACCATTTTCTTACTTCTCCTCCCAATGTTTGTACAAAAAATCACATAGTTACATCCTCTTCATCAATCTCATATAAATCACAAAAATTTTCCATTTTGTCTATGTGCTGCTAAGCGGACACACTTTGAGGAATGCCATCAAATAAAGGAATCTTACTCTGATAGTCTGCAGGCATATCATGCAATTGTTGAGGTAAAGCAAGAGGTGCGAAACGAGCAGCCATTACTCTAGGTGTTGTTGGTGGAATGGGTGTAGTTGTTGTATGAGGAGTATGCGGAGGTGTATGCGGAGGAGAAGCGATGTGGGATGAAGGAGGGGAATTGGCTGCAGATTCGGAATAAGTAATTATAGGTTGCATAGGAATGGTGGGAATGAAAGGCGGTTCAGTAGGAATTCTAGAGGTAGATGTCGTGACAGTGGATCCAATGTTTGTAGATACAGGTTCTAAGAAATCAGCAAGATTGGCAGCTTGGATGTCGGTCTGAAGGTGCCTCAAGATAAAATTGTCAATTAATTTATTGTGCCTTTCAAATTCAAGAGTTGCAGCAAAGTCAGGGTTTGGAACAACAGAATCAAGAGCGTTTTCAGACTTGGTTTTAAACAATGACAATTCAAACTTTTCGTCGAAAGCAAGTTCTTCAAGGTATTCAAAAAGTGCAGGAGATGAATGAGATTTCACCAAGGGAGTCGCCGAGCTTTCTTGACGGAGGATTTTTCGAATCAAATTTGGATTTTCGTAAATAGGAGGTGGATTCGGATCTGGATTTGCTCTTGTATGTCTTTTTGAAGCCAGTGTGTTTATCAGAAGGTCAAAAGAATTAAAATAATTCAGCCAATCGTTTTCTAGACTCAATCATCTAAAGGTCTAGAACGAACAAAAGTACTGGGGTGATTTGCAAATCAAGTTTTCACAAGCTAACCAAAGATCGATTGAAGCAGCATTTATCTACTTCTGCTTATGCATAGCAAGAGCGTTTCGAAAGCTACCTGGCATGACTTCAGACTTCGTCTAAGACTTGTGAAACAAACTCATCAGCAAGCAAACCATTGAGATTTCTTCCCCAGTGGAGTCGCCACTATGTTAGCGCTCAAATCTACCTTAGGCTGAAATAAGGTAAAACTCGAGGCTACATCAAACCATGCTCAGCCTCGTAGCTAGCCCTACGAGGACAGGAGAGGGCTCTCTCCGAATCAATCTCAGCAAAAGGTAATCAATGAGGCTCGAGATGACTAATTTTAGGCTAGGTATGAAGTACAAGGACTTTGAAATTGGTTTTTTGAAATTTTGTTGAATTCAAGGGAAAGGCAATTTTGGGTGCAGGGATGAGGCACAGTTTTTGCAGAGGTCTACTTGGGGCAAGATAGGTGATTGTTTTGATGCCTTTAAAATGATTGAATGAATAGGTTTGACTGGTGAGAGGTTAAGGAGAGCAAGAAACATTCAAGGATTCTCCTTAAACAGATGAAAACATGGAAAATTAAACAAATTTAAAGGCAGAGCATAGAAAATTTATGGATTCTACCTTAACACTTCATTTGTTTAATTGCAGAAGATTAAAGAAGGAAAGCGGTACACCTAAACAACTTACAAGTACTGAAAGAAACACACCATCAACACATAAAGCCACATGAATCCCAAATAGTGCTGCAAAACCCTGGTCTTTCCTTTGCCAAAATGCAGATAAAATATGTACAATAGTGTATCAAACTATTCCCAAGAGTCCAAACTCTCCAAAAATCCAACCCCTACACTATGAAATCCATAAAATATATACATTTTCTCATCCTTGTACTAAGGGATTGAGCTCAACCATTTTCTTCAAAATAGAATTAGTTACATTAAATTTGGGCCGAATTGCTGAAAATAGGTGTTGAAGATGAACTCATATATCCCAAACCATAACACCTGTTACAAAACTGAAAGAGGTTTTCGTAGATAAGGTTGTGCTGGAGAAAAAAATCTCTCCAATTTGGGAAATTCGTTTCCAGTAGCTCACAATCTGTTCCACAAAAGCATCTCTAAAACAAAAAATCATTAAAACTTTAATTCTGTGAAAATGAGTTGTAAAGATCTAGTCACATATCCCAATCCATGACACCTGTAAATAACATGAAAGAGGTTTTTTTTATGCGGCTCGTGCTTAAAAAAACCCTCCTTGGGTTTTGCAAAATTACTTTCCATCTGTTATAAAATGGCTCCGCACTAAAATGACTAAAACAATAGAAAATATGAAAAAATTTCTTTGTTTTACTATAGGCTCCAAATATCACTGTATATCTCGCACATAGTAACACCTGTGCATAAAATGAAGGAGGCTTTTGTTATTTATTATGTGGTAAACAAAAACCTCTTTTACTTTTCAAAAATTCCTTACCATTAGTTCAGAAACTGATTTTGTACTAAACTTGTCATTGTGTGCAGCATCTGACCTCAAAACATGCATAACCAAGAATCACTCATTCATTTTTTCTAATCCAGGAACCGGTTACGAGAGTGTGGTATACCGTTGGAAATATTTTTCCGAGCTCCTTCTGATGAAAATGCTTGTGACATGCTTTGTGCTGAACATCATGTGAAAAACATCTAACAAAACCAGACATAGTAAGAGCTCATGTTGATCCTTAGTGACAAGCTGCGAAGACTGGAACTAATAGTCTAGACAGTCCCTTTCAATACCTTGGAGCTTGCATCCCTAAAAGGCAGTCCCTTCGCATTTGACGATAGGTTCGCATCATTGGCCTTTGATCGAGTGCTCCTATGAGTGTTCGACTTCAGCTTCCTTGTTCACACTCATAGATTATGTTGTTGTACCTTGAGATCAATGGTCATTATTGGTGGTTTCTCTCATGCATGTTAACAATTCACATCATTGAATCAGGTAGTTTTATAACATGTTTGACTCCGACACATCTATTCACATGGTGGGGTTCATCCTTTGGTTGGGTCGAGACAGATATGAAGACCCTGGGTTTCGTCTAATGAAGCCAAGCTGCGTGGAGTTATAAGCTATTCATGTTTGTACATATGATCACTTTTATTTGGGTCGATGCATCCATACCGTGGGTCCATACACATGGTCTTTTCTATTTGGATGGTTGTACCATGGGCCCATACACATGATCCCTCTATTCAGATGGATCTGTCCATGCCATGGATTCATGTATTATTAGATGCTTATTCAGAGATGTATTATTAGGAATACTTACATCAAAGATGTCAAATATATTGTATCATGCTTGATTTGTAGGTCTCCTGACGATGTTCACCCTTTTTTCTAAGGAGAAAGGAGTGCTTCAAGGTTAAGCCTAGGACTTGGAAACTCGCCTAAAGGAGGCTTCCAACATCAAGGCTTAAGTGGTTGTAATGCTCCCTTTACTTTATATTAATAATACATTATGTGTTTATTTTCAATATGTGTCTATCATTCCTCATTTAGTGTGACACTCCTTGATATGTCACATAGTTTATGTTAGAATGGATTATTCTATGTATGCTTTCATCATCTTTGTTTGAGCTTCCTTGAAGGTATTTATTTGCAACGCATAGAGAGGATTCATCTTGGATGCAAGAAGATTGAGAATTACACCAATGGGTGTTAGCATCAGATTGAGGTAGGTCATCTATCCTCGTTTTTTTTTTTTTTTTTTTTGGTATAAAAGTCTATGAAAGTTTGCACATATTTTTCTTTTTTTGTCGCTAGATCCTCCCATAGGGCTATAGGGATCATTTTGTCCACAGAAAGGATTGCCTACACAACATGAATTCCCTGCAAGTTGAAATTAGGGGAAAAATGTATCCATAGAACTCAAAGTTATTGGCATACCTCTAGATTGCAATCTTCTAATGGGACGTGCATGGGTTTATGCTATGATTGTTGCATTTTGACCTATTTTCATATGATCACCTTTCCTCGTAAAGGAAATATTGTAGCCATAGACCAACTCACCTTTTTCTCCTCTATACATGTTACCAGAAGGATCCCTCTTGTGGGGGAAACCCTATAGTCATATCAACATTTTGGAGTTGGATTGTTGAAGGATTCTTTGCTTATGGGGACCTTTTCACTCCCTCCTCCTCTCCTTCCAGACAACTCATCTTCAGTAGCCTATATCAACATGATATAATCTTCTACTATCTTGATCGATCCATGGATTCTACCAGACAAAACTGACATCCAAAGTTTTGGTGACTGAATGTCGTTAAGCCCAATTGAGCTAGATTATGAAGCCATTTATTCAGCTTGTGTGACTTATTCTTTTGATTCACTTAATTGCGTAGACAGATCAATGGACTATGGTATGCCTTCGCATCCTTTCTCATGTGAATTCCCTGTAGATTAAAGAATCATGGAAATCATGATTTCAAACAATGCGTTGTGGTATGAACATTACCATTGTTCCTCCTTACCTGATTCCATTGAGGATAATCTCAGTGATATATACTTGCCCAATTTTTTTGATCTTTCTATGAATTCTGAGTCTATTCATGAGGATGATTTAGAAAAGAACCTTTAAAATATCGAAGATACAATACGTATTGACATTTCCATCAAGTCAAGTGTTGTCGAAAATCTACACATTGGAAAATCTTGTTCTCCATCCTATATTGAGACTTATCGAGCCCTTTTCCATGAGTTCCGAGATGTATTTTTTTGGACCTATGAGGAGATCCTAGGTATCCACCCAAACATAGTTGTACATGAAATTAAGACATATGCAGATGTTAAATCAATCCAGTAGAACCTTCTTCCAGTCCATCCCAAGAAGACTGCTGGTATTAAGGCTGAATTTGAAAATCTTCTTCGCAATGGTTTCATATACCCCATTCCTTTAACTGATTATGTGTCGAATGTAGTTCCTATCACGAAGAAAAAGGGCACCATTCTAGTGTGTGTTGATTATCGGGATGTGAATCGTGCATGTCTAAAGGAAAATTATCCCACCCCATTTATTGACCAAATTATTGATGACAGTGATTGATTTGATATTCACCATATGAGTGACATCAGTTAAAGATTTATTTAGACAAAGGTATTACAGACTGTTGGTGTGTGTTATGTGTTATTGAAGCAATGGATTAATTAGATTGCCAACATATAGACAAATAAATGGAAAGACAACAGAGAAATACAGTAAGCAAACACAAAGACACAAGAATTTTAATAAGGAGTTCACCCTATTCTCCAGGGCTACATCTCTGGTCCAGCTTTTAGTGGTGGCCTTGTTTTATTGTGCCTTTACGCAGAGAATTACAATGCAGGGATTCAATGTGAGTTCTCCTGAAGCAGGTTTGCTTGGCAGGGTGGTTCTTACATTCCCCAAGCCACTAGAGTACATAGACTCTTCTTCTTCCTACCAGCTCTGTGACCTACTAGTCTACAGTGGAAAGAGCCAAATGTGGTCCTCAGTCTAGACAAATTCCTTTATGGGATGGCTTGAATCTCTCAAGCTCTGGTGCTTGATGTTGGCTTTGGTTAGCTCGACCCTCTGTCCTATTCCCGCTTTTGCTATACTATCTTCTTTCTCTATGTATTATGTCCTCCTCTCGAGATTTTGGTCTTTCCTCATCTCTCGGACTGCTCTTCGACTTGATTCGACTATTTCTTTTTGTTGTTCATGGCTTTGAAGCCATTCAAACTCATTTCTATTCGGTTCCTTGTCTGCCTCTATCGATTCACCTTCTGCAGCTGCACTTGGAGTTCCCTGTTTGGTGTCAGCATGAACGCTCTAGAAGTGGTCATGTGTCCTCCTCTAAACAGCGCCAGCTTGCTTCATTGGTTCATTTATTCAGTTACGTCATGGCTGAAGTCTTCCCTCCACCATGGTAGTCAAACATATTCCAAATATTTACAAAATGCGACATATTCCTTTGTCAATCCCACTTCCTTCATCGGGCTTGATCTTAGCCATCCATTATGGGGCCTCCAAATCTAACACCATACGCATGTCCCGCGTGGTTGACTTGCTCGACCGGCAATGCACAATCAACGACGGTTTTCTCCCCCCTCTGCCTGCCACACGTTGATCGATGTATGGGATTGCTCCACCTTCTCTAAAACTGTTTACCATTTGAGGGTGCCTCGATCAATATTGCTGGTTTCCAGAGCGTGGGTCCCACCTTGTATGTTTAACGCTTTTTTGCCTTTTTTGTCCATGGTTTTCTAGTTTTCCATGCGTTCATCTGCTTGGGCTTCCCCCACTTTGGCCCTATTTGTTAAAATCCACCACCTTTTCCCAATCTGAGGCTCCCAGGGGCTACTTTGACCTCCTTTGCAGTCTCCATGGGCCTCGGTTAGTGCGCTTTGACCAAGGTCCTCATCGTTCCACACTGGCCGCCATTGCCACTGGTTCAGGGGTGTTTTTGATCATGGCTATGAATTCTTTGAGATTTGTCCCGACCTGATACAGTCATGGTTCTTTGACAATATTTTATGGATCCAATTTAGATCATGGCCTTGCCACTGAAAAAGCTTTTGGACCACCAAAAGTTGGTTTTCTTTCAAGCATCGACTAAGTGAGGATACTATTGTCTCACTTGTCCAATCTCAATCCACTTTGCATTGCTTGGCTTTGAACCTCTCAGTCTAATTCTGAGGTACTCAACATCTCCTTCACGTGTCGTCCTTACCTTCCTGTCCAAGATTGCGCCTTCTTGCAATTCATTAAGATATTTAGGTAGCAGGTCATCAATAGAAGGCAATTGACTTTTCTCTTTAGGATCCTCAATCATTGAAGGTTCAAACAATCTCAAGCAATCTGCATTTACAACTGAGTAGATGTGCATGTAAGCTGGTAGATCAAGGCGAAAATCATTTTCACCAATCTTTTCAAGTATCCTAAAAGGTCCATACTTGATAGGCTTTAGCTTTTTACCTTCACCTTGCATCCTACCCTTGCTGATATACAGCCAGACCTGGTCTCCAACTTGAAAAGTATGCTCCATCTGATGCTTGTCATGCCTAGCCTTGTATTTGGCTTGGCTCTTTTCCAACTATTCTTGTACTACCTGGTGGATCTCCTGGATCTGTTCAATGAACCTTGTTGCCTTGTCCACATCACTGTGTCCATCAACCATGGTATCTTTACCAAAGAAAAAATCTAAAGGTGACCTTGGTATGAAACCAAAACAGGTCTCAAAAGGAGATCTCTGTGTAGAAGAGTGTTTGGCTCTATTGTAAACATGTTGCACATAACACAAGTGTTCATCCCAAAGCTTAGGATGTTTGTTGTAGTATCCCCTGAGTAACTAGATCATTGTACTATTAACTACTTCTATTTGGCCATCAGTCTGTGGATTAAAATCTGTGCTTTTCTTCAATTGGGTGTCCATTAGTTCCCACAGACTTGACGAAAACTTCCCCACAAATCGAGTGTCTCGATCAGATACAATAGAAGTGGGTAGTCCAAAATGAACCCATACATGTTCAAAGAATAATTTTGCAGTTTCTTCAACTGTAATCTGTTTATTACAAGGTATCAAAATAAACATTTTTTTGAACCTATCCACAACCACATATAGATAATCATGACGTTTCCTAGATTTAGGCAGTCCTCCAACAAAATCCATGGAAACACTTTCCCAAGGGTGAGAAGGAACTGGTAAAGGAGTGTACAAGCCTAGTTTCCTATTGTTGGGCTTGCATTTAGCACACATAGTACACCCTCTTACATGTCTCGAAACCGTCTCATTCATTTTCGGCCAATAACAAAATATTTGTAGCTATGCAACTGTTTTACTTACCCCAAAGTGACCTGATATCATAGAAGTGTGTGCCTGTCTAATTATCTTTACTCTCTTGGTTTTTGTAATGCAGAGTTTCCCACAATGGTATAAGAGTCGGTCCTTCACATGATAGTCCAATTCTTCAACCTTTTTGTCTTGACTCAAAGTTGCATATACATCTTTAAAGTCCATATCCTGAGCATATTACTCTATGTGGATTTCATGTAGCACAAAATTATGCTTAAGTATGGTAGATGCATTTATAATGGGTCTAGATAACATGTCTGTAACCTTGTTGTGTATGCCCTTTTTATATCTAATGATTAGATGAAACTATTGTAGAAAACCAATCCATCTATAATGTCTTGATTGCTGCAACTTAGTTTGGGAGTGTAGATATTGAAGTGGCTAATGATCAATATGTATCACTATCTCTTTGCCCATTAAGTAATGTTTCCACCTTTTCACACTCTGAACGAATGCATACAATTCTTTCATATGTAGGATAGTTAACTACTGCAAGATTAAAAGTCTCAAAATGATAACATATGGGTTTACCGTGCTATATCAACACTACTCCCATGGCATAGTCACTAGCATCTGTTTGGATTTCAAACGGTCTTTTTAGATCTAGCAGTTCTAGTATAGGTGCTGTACTAATCTTTTCTTTCAAGGTGTCAAAGGCTTTCTGGTGTTTACCTCCCCACTGAAACACCTTGTTTAATCTTGTTAAAGCATGTAAGGGAGCTACAATTGAGGAAAAATTAGAAATGAACTCCCTCCAATATTGTGCTACTGCTAAGAAGCTTCTCACTTCTGTAGCAGACTTGGGTTTAGGCTAGTTTACAATGATTGCCACTTTAGAGGGATCTATTTTCAATTCACCACCCCCTACTATATGGCCCAAATAATTTAGACATGTTTTTCGAAAATCACATTTCAAGAGTTTAACATAAAGTTTTTCTCTTTTCAAAACATCTAATGTCTGCTTAACATGCTTTAAGTGTTCTTCCCACATTTTACTAAAAATCAGAATGTCATCCAGATATACAATAACAAAATCATCAAGAAAAGGTCTAAGTACTTCATTCATTAATCTCATGAAAGTAGTAGGAGGATTGGTCAAGCCAAAAGTCATAACCAGCCACTCATACAATCCCTACTTTGTTTTGAAAGCAGTCTTCCATGCATCTTACTCTGCAACTCTGATCTCATGGTATCCACTGTGCAAATCCAACTTGGTGAAATAAACAACTTCCTTCAATTGATCTAAAAGATCATCTATGCGAGGAAGGGGATGACGATTTTTTATTGTTATCTTATTTAGTACTCAGTAGTTAATGCACATTCTCCACGAGCCATCTTTCTTCCCCACCAAAACGATTGGTGACCCACATGGGGATGTGCTAGGCCTGATGAATCGCTTCTTGAGCAACTCCTACACCTACTTCTTGATTTCAGCATTCTCTAAAGCAGACAACCTATACATCCCAATGTTAGGCAATGGAACATCTTTCCGCAAAATAATATCATGTACTATTTCCTTTTTGGGTGGTAGACCTTTAGGTTCCTGAAACAGGACATCATATTCCGAAACAATGTTTTCTATATCAGCTTGCTGCTAAGCATTACAACCCTCAAATACATTGGTTCTATCAGGTTTCTTTTCCTTTACAACCATTAGTAAGAATTGTTTGCATGAGTTTATCATTCTTTTCATCTTCCCAGAATTTATGAGAGTATAATTATTCTTGAGCTTATGAGCTCTTACAAAGTATTCGATTCCATTTTTAACAAGTAGATACTTGTTCTCAGCTCTATAGAAAATAGCCTTTCTATCATACAAGTAATGACTCCCTAAAAAAATTCCACATATATCCAAAGGAATTATGTCTAACTCAACCTCATGTACAAATGTTGTCCCAAAAGAAAACTTGAGTTTGCACTGTCAAGTCACTTGTAGTTGTGCTTTATCATTCAACCATCCTAATGGGTAGGGTTTCTTGTGAGGTGTAGTTGCTAATCCCAATTTCTTTACAATTGTTTCAGAAATCAAATTTACTTGTGAGCCACTATCAAACAAAGTATTAATCTTTTTATGTTTATAAATAACTCGAATATGGAAAATCTCATGTCTTCTTCTCTCAAGTTCTTCATCAATAATAGTTTGAGCAGAATTACTAGTAGATGCTTCAGAATTCTTACCTTTTATACTTATGGCTGCAATGATTGTTTCATCTCCCGAGTCTGACCCCAAATCTTTCTTAATTGCTGCAGCAGTCTTCTTCTTCTTCTTGGTGTTGGACTTCTTAGGTCTTAGCTCTGGATGCATAATCCAATAGTGCTCATCATCATGCCCATCCATTTTACAGTGAGTGCATGAAGCTTTGCCTTTCTATGCAGTGTTAGCCTTCCTTTCTTTCCACTTTGCTTTCTTTTCTCCTTGCTCTTGCTTGCAGTGGGTTGGGATGGTCCCCCAACTTCTGGATTTCCATTCTTTCCTCTAGCTTCTAGATGAGTAGCTTGTACAGATACCTCATCTATATTAGTGGGATTAAACATGAGGATGGTATGCCTCATGTAGCTGTGTAGACCACCAATGTACTTCAAAAGAGTCTTTGGTGAGTCTAATGTGATGCCCAACAACAATGCTCTCTTTCTGAACTCTTGAGTATACCCTTGCAAACTTTGCCCTTTCAACTGTCGAAGCGTTTGCCAACTCATCATGGCTTGTTGCATGTAAGCCAATGGATAGAACTTCTTTTTGATTGCAGCAACAATTTCACTCCAAACAGAGGTGGTCTTACCATGTTTCTTTATGTCAACTTGGGTTCTGCCTTCCCACCAAACTAAGGCAGTGCCTCCTAGGCATAGGCTTGCCAATTGAATTTTACTCTTGTCTGAGTTGATATTCTACACTCTGCAATACACATCAATTTGTCTAGTCCAATTGTCCAAATTTACAACATTTAACTCTCCATCATATATATGTAAATCAAATTTAACATCTAGCTTAATCAAAGATGCTTTCTTATTATGCACAAGGCTATTAGGAGGTGTGAGAAAGCTTCCTATTTCCCTTTTCCTTTTGAGTGGTCATGGGAATGAGACTCATCTTCTTCTTTATCTTGTTTAGAACCTAATTAATCTTCATCCTTGTGCTTTCTAAAGTCCCTATACATTTCCTCTACCATAGAATTGATAGCTAGGAAACTCTCTAGGAATTGAGGGTCTGGGCCCATAGAACCTTCCTCTGATATTGTCTTTTGAGAATAGACTCTCCTAATTTCAATATTAGTTTCGACCAACTCTCCTTCTCCTAATTTGAGCTTTGATCTTGTGAGCATTCAATAGCTAAACCAACACAAGCTTGTCTAACCTTACAGCCTAGAGCTCTGATACCACATGATTTTATATTCACCTTATGAGTGACATCAATTAAAGGTTTATTTAAACAAAGGTATTACAAACTCATGTGCTGGTGTGTGTTCTGTGTTATTGAAGCAACGGATCAATCAGATTGCAAACACACAGAAAAATAAATGGAATGACAGCAGAGAAATACAGTAAGAAAACACAAAGACATAAGAATTTTAATAAGGAGTTCACCCTATTCTCTAGGGCTACATCTTCGGTCCAACTTTCAGTGGTGGCCTTGTTTTATTGTGCCTTTAAACAGAGAATTACAATGCAAGGACACAATGTGAGTTCTCCTGAAGCAGGTTTTCTTGGTAGGGTGGTTCTTGGATTCCCCAAGCCACTAGAGTACACAAACTCTTCTTCTTCCTACTAACTCTATGACCTTCTGGTCTACAGTGGAAAGAGCCAAATGTGGTGCTCAGTCCAGACAAATTCCTCTATGGGATGGCTTGAATCTCTCAAGCTTTGTTGTTCGACGCTGGCTTTGGTCAGCTTGGCCCTTTGTCGTCTTCTTGATTTTGCTATGATGTCTTCTTTCTCTGTGTATTCCATCCTCCTCTCAGGATTCTGGTCTTTCCTCATCTCTCAGATTGCTCTCTGACTTAACTTGACTGTTTCTTTTCACTGTTCATGGCTTTGAAGCGATTCAAACTCATGTTTGTTCGGTTCCTTGTCCGTCTCTGTCGATTCACCTTTTGTAGCTACACTTGGAGTTCCCTGTTTGGTGTCAGCATGGATGATCTAGGAGTGGCCACATGTCCTCCTCTAAACGGTGCCAACCTACTTCGTTGGTTCATTTCTTTAGTTATGTCATGGCGGAAGTCTTTCCTCCACCATGGCGTTCAAACAGATTCCAAATATTTACAAATCATGACATATTCCTTCATTCCTTCTGCTTCCTTCATTGGGCTTGATCTCAGCCATCCAATCTGGGGCCTCCAGATCCGACGCCACATGCACATCCTATGTGTTTGACTTGCTCGACCGATAATGTGCGATCAATGACAGTTTTCTCTCACCTTCGCCTGCCACACATCGATCGATGTATGGGATTGCTCCGCTTTCTCCGAAACCGTTTACCATTTGATGGCACCCCAATCAATACCACTGGTTTCCAGAGTGTGGGTCCCACCTTGTACGTTTAGCACTTTTTGCCTTTTCTTCCTGCAGTTCTCTGGTTCGCCATGTGTCCGTGTGCTCGGGCTTCCCCACTTTGGCCCTATTTGCCTAGCGATGTGTGATTAGCACTAAGCGCTAATCACACATCAAAATCCACCTCCTTTTCCTGATCTGGGGCTCCCAGGGGCTACTATGACCTCCTGTGTAGTCTCCATGGGCCTCGATGAGTGCACTTTGACTGAGGTCCTTGTTGTTCCACGCTGGCTACCATTGCCACTGGTTCAGGGGTGTTTTTGATCACGGTTTTGAATTCTTTGATATTTGTCCACCTGATACAGTCATGATTCTTTGATAGTATTTTATGGATCCAATTCAGATCAGTGATGGCTTCAAAATATATTCATTCCTGGATGGATTTTTGAGCTATAATCAAACCAAAATTCTCTTGTTGGACCAACCTAAAACTGCTTTTATTTCTTTCTAGGGAACTTTCGCTTATAGGAAACTCTCATTCGATTTGAATAATGTTGGGGCCACATTTCAATGTGCCATGAATTACACTTTTCATGATATCAAACACATAATTCAACCATATTTGGATGATCTCCTTATTCACTCAAAACATTGATTTGATCCCCTGATGCATCTTCAAGTTATTTTCCTTCGTTGTAGAAATTATAACATTCGAATTAACCCACACAAGTGTGTTCTTTTTGTCAATTATGTTTCAATATTAGGTTTCATTATATAAAAACAAGAAATTCATATCGATCCATTGAAAGTACATGAAATTTTTTATTTTCCTAAACATTTTTCACTAGTTGAGTTACAAAGACTCCAAGGGAAATCCAACTTTCTACAAATATTCATCCCTAATTATGTTGAGCTGACCAAAGGATTAACTCGCTTACTACAAAAGGGGTTCCCTTCCATTGGGATGACACATATCAGAAAGAGTTTGATGCCCTGAAAGATGTACTAGTTCAGGCATCTCTTCTATATCCCCCCTGACTATCAACATGCTTACTTCCTGTATGTGATTACTACCATTTCTACTATAGCAATGGTATTGGTACAAGAAGATGATTTAGGGACAAGAAATCATATTTAATATCTTTGTTAGAATCTTCAAAATCTTGAGATTTGATATTCTCATGTAGAAAAGTTAGCTTTGGCAGTCATTCAAGTCATCCAAATATTTCTCCATTACATCTTTCATCGCAAAACTATGGTCGTTTCACATTACAATCCTATGACATACATTTTTTCAAGTCAATTGTTGGGGGGGAATTACTCAAAATGGATTGTCATCTTACAAGAATTCGACCTGGAGTTCATTAAATCGAAGTCAAAGAAATCCCTAGTTTTCCCAGAACTAATATGTGATCTACCTACTCCTAATTCAGAATCTACATCTGAATATTTTATTCTTTTATGAGTCATTGTTTCTTATCTCATCATCTAACACATGGTATGGAGATTTCCTGATTTATCTCTAGACCTAGACTTTCTAGTCTAATACCTCTCACTTTTATCAACAATGTATTCATTACCAAGCCCAAAATTACATCATTATCGATGACATCATTTACTTTCATGGTATCGATACAATCTTATCGAGGTGCCTCACATTAGAGGAGGCCAAGAAAGTCTTAAATGAATTCCACTTGGGGGCATGGGTAGACATTTATCTAGTTATGCTACTACCAAGAAAATTTTACGTGCTAGTTACTTCTTGCCTACCATCTTTCGAGACAACATTCTCACTTTCCAGAAGTGTTATGCGTGCTAGATATTTTATCGTAAGACTCATGCTCTGCCTAATCCATTACATCTAGTTATTAGCATTGGTCCCTTTGTGAAATAGGGAATCGAATTTATGACATGTAACCCTCACTCAACTAGGGGTTACATTCAATAACGCTGACGAAATGGTTGCATACTTATTTTTCAACCACATCATCACATGGTTTGGTGTTCCACAAGCAATAGTTATAGATCACAAAAAGCATTTCCAGAATCACATGATGACTGAACTAACTATTAAGTTGTGACTTTCTCATGAAAGTTCCACTCCCTACTATACTCAAGCTAACAAATAGGTTGAGGCCATCAAAAACGTTCTCAAGATAATGCTTCAATGCATGGTAGGGGTCCACAAATTGAAATGGAATTTTCTTATCTATGTTTCTTTGCGGGCATACCAAACCTTAGTTTGGACGGATACCAGATTCACACCCTTTCATTCAGTGAATGGTATAGAAGTTATCCTCCTAATTGAATGTAAAATTCCAACATTGAAACTAGCTATCAAACTTCTTCCTGCCACTTCCGTAGAGGAGCGTATTTTACATCTGAATCGGTTAGATGAAACCCTACATGACACTATTACAGCTAATGAATCTCATAAAAGACACATCAAGTTGTAATATGACAAGAGTGTCAAGCCTCGTGTCTTCTCGGAAGGAGAAATTGCCCTATTATATGACCAGGAGTCTAATAAATTAGGTGCAGGAAAGTTTCAACCCGTGTGTCTAGGTCCATACTTTGTCAAGAGAGTCCTTGAAAAATGGGCCTACGAGTTAGTATATTTTGATGGAGCTCCCTTGGCACAGCATAGAAAGGGGTTGTACCTCAAAAAATTCTATGCTTGATCTAAAGTGTAGTTTTCATTGTGTACATACTATCTATAGGTGTGTTGAGTGTGTTTGTAGTGTGCCCTTTCAAAGTTTTACACAGCTTCTATTGATTCCCTTTTCAGTTTGGTTTGCAGATGTCAACATCTCTTGAAACTTTTATCAATTATGCTGATGGTGCTAGTCATAGTGCTCAAAACCTATATTCCACAACATGTGTTATATTTGCTCCAAGCGGCAAATGAGAGAGTTTGCAAGGGATTTATATTGGTCTCTCCACCAACAACATCACTGAGTATAGCATAGTGGTCAATCTATTGTATGATGCTATTGCACATGGTATTTGTTGTTTAGTCATCAGACTTGAATCACAACTCATAGTACTAAAAATTGCTAGTATCTATTCAGTTAGAAGTCTCACCATCTTATGCATGGTTTTGAGAGTATGCCTTCTAGAAAGAAATTTTGATTTCATACAATATGAACATATTTCTAGAAATCTAAATACATTGACAGGTGCCCTAGTTAATCGTGTTTTAGATATACATTATCAATGAATGTAACTATTTTTCAATTAACATCACATCATATTGAAAATACAATAGAAACCCAAAAGAACTATATATATATATATATATATTTATAATAAATTTGGTTTTACAAAAATTTGTGCCTAAGACACATATGGTTACATTTCCCATATAAACAAACTACATGCCAGATCTAGGTAGACATAATTAAAGATTCTCATGATAGAATAACACTACATGAGCCATCTTGCGTAGTAGTCGACCGATATGACTAGGAACTCCTATGGTGTACCATTGAAGTCATAGTGGAAGTTGGTCGACCGTGTTGTCATCAATTCCATGTGTCAACCCTTCTGTTATCACAAAATCAGTACTGATGGCTGCTAATCAGTTAGACTCTATGTAACTATTTCAGACCAGACTCTTGGCTAAGGATTAGCCTCCCTAACCTGAGAGGGCTCTCTCAAAATAAACTACCGATTTATCTTTAAACACTAAGAGGGCTAACTCTTGTAATGAGAACTTAAATAAGCATGATGGTTGGACATACAACATAACATTTCTTCCATTGGGCTCATGGAGTCAAATACTATTTCAGTAAACTATCAACTACTCATTCATGGAAGTCAAGGCATGTAATGTTTAAACACTCAAAACATTTTTCAAAGAACCATCAACTCATAAGTATACACAGGAAGTCTGAGCACTAGGTGAATTCAGAGTGATTGTATACCTATAGAGCTGTAAAAAACATTTCTCAAAAGAACCCCAACTCATAAATATGCACAGGAAGTCTGAGCACTAGGTGAATTCAGAGTGATTGCATATCTATAGAGCTGTAAAATATGAAGGATAAAACAAAACCACATACATCTTGAGCATTTGAACAAAGTATGAATCTTGAGAAGAAAAAGTAGTCTTTCTATTATTGTAAAAAGTCTTTTATACAGGCCAATATAAACTCTGTTTTTGCATAAAAATCCAACCCTCATTACATCAGAGTTTCCTCTATATATAGAAAAATATTCTTAACTACTTTGAGCTTCCTCCTCCAGCATGAGGGGAGCTCGATGACTGACATTAACTACCCTTATCTATTTTAACAGACTCATTAAATCTACTAAGCATTGAACTGTAATTACAAAGAGTCCTAATCAAACTTAAACTCTAATTTTATTCTCCTTGTATCATGATTCCTTTCTAGGTCTTCGACAGCTGTCTCTTTTAGTTCTGGCCGTGATAGCTGAGATAAGGATGCAAGAAACCAGATTAGCCTTGGATGCTGAATGTGCTGATGGTTCATTGATCATAATAATAAACCCCTGTTTTCTCGGTCCTTGTTTCCCACCATCCTTCGAAAGTTAAGCACAATGTTCCCAGCTCTTTAATACTTCAAAATCGATGAGCATCACCATCTTTCCAGATATGCTGGAAGCCTTGTTGATTGAACAGGTGTGCAAGCCCACATCCTCGTATGCATCTTCAGCCAAACCCTAACCACCGTTAATAAAGTACCTTTATTAAAGCTATGGCTTAAGACAAAATATTTTACCTTTATGAAGGATGGACACTTGTCATTATTTGAATGGCCCTGATAGTCTTATGTGGTCTCCTTGATGTTCATTAGGCCTTTGCTTCAAAATCTGCTGACCTCATCATAAAACTGTTTATTTTCTTCAAAAAACAACACCTACAGCAGTTTCGTAGCGCGCTACGAAACTGCTGTTTCTTCAAAAACACAGTCTTTAATGAATGTTTCAATATTCTCTGTGACTGTAACAGCTCTGCCACTGGTTTCAAAACTCCTAATTTACCTTGATTTTGTATGGCCGTGCTTACATGCCTTAAAAAACAATGAACTTAAGCAAAATAAAGCAAAACTTTGGAGCAGCACCTGACTTAAAATCTGCAATTTCATTTGGTAGCTAATTTATTTAGCTGTGCTTTTAGTTTTGCAACCTCCTTTTCCATGGCTGCGATTTCAGCTACAGCCCTCTCCATCTCAGCCACTTCTTTTTCGGTTGCCTCCCACTGGTCTTTTGAAGATGTAGTCTTTGCTTCT
Organism: Pinus taeda; assembly: GCA_000404065.3. Classification (NCBI taxonomy): domain Eukaryota; kingdom Viridiplantae; phylum Streptophyta; class Pinopsida; order Pinales; family Pinaceae; genus Pinus; species Pinus taeda. Next base: position 26,401 of record APFE030672583.1, read on the forward strand.
TGAGAAATGGGGACTTTTTTATTCAAGCCTTTCTTCTTGATTTCTTTTGCTTTTTCTGTTCTGGGCGGCTGTTTCTCCATTTCTCTTGCTTGTCTTCTTGTATAGGGTTTTTTCTTCATTTTCTCTGCCTCCTCTGTTTTAGGCAGTTGTTCAATTACTTCTGTTCTAGGCACCTTTACAGCTACCTCTTCTTCGTGCACTTGCTCAGCTTCTTTAATTTGCTTCCTTGTGACTGGCCTCCGTGGTTTGAACACAAATTCTTTACCAGGTTCATCAAACCTTAACCTCTTCGAGGCCCTTGATTTTTTAGTGCTCTCTGGTGACGATTGAGTTAAGTCAATATGCATTGACTCACCATGCACTGATTTAGCTTGCTCAAAATCAATAGCCTCAAGCAAATCATTTAAACTAGCTTTTGATATTGGACTTTCTTCAACAGCTATTGATTTGCCCTTTTCTTTGTTTAATTGACTTCTGGTTTTTACTCTTGATATCTGTTCAACTCCACTTGACCCTGGTGCATTTTTCTTGTGCTTGATCTTTTCTTTTGATGATGATTGAGGTGTCTCTTTGATAACTAATGGCTTCATTGATTCCTTCAATTGGGTTTTGGTCTTCTTCTTGCCTTTTATCTCCTTTCTTAGTTCAGCAAGAGTAGGTTCCTCAATGACTTTTCTCTTTCTCTAACAGGAAAGGGGGTGAGGCCTTTCTTACTCTGAAACCCAGCCATAAAAATAAAAGAATCCCAATCCCGACCAATCTTCTGCAGGTTATCCAGCACTAACAGTTTTACTAAACCATGATGAAACAGTGATGTTTCACAGTCATCTTTCCTCAATTGAATCTTATCACACATCTTGCTGAGGCTACGAAACAAGTAGAATGGAATATCTATAAAGGCTTTGCCTGTAAAATGCAGCAACAGCTTAAAATGATAGGAGTAAACCTTGTTATATCTCCCTTCACATGTTAAATATTTCTGAATACATGTTAGGAGAAGTGCATAGTGTTCTTTTACATAATGTCTTGGCACAGCCTTTGTAAGATCTTCATTTACATAAGGCTCCTTCAAGAACTCCTTGCAGGGGTTCATATCAAATTTGAAATTTTTA
>APFE030672583.1:35225-48460 GCA_000404065.3 Pinus taeda
TGACGGTAGAACTTATGTTTAGTTTAGGGTTTTTTGCCCTAGAAGGCAACCCCTCTCTTTGTATGAGGGTATTGTATTTGAGGCTGTGAGATAGATGTGTATTTTGTGTGATCGAGAAGCAGACCCCCCCCTGGCAGGGGGTTTCGAGGGCAGCGCCGCCGAAGCTAAAAACAGCTGTAAAATTGCCTTGTAAAAGTATAGTAATTTCTAGTCAATCTGGGCCGTTCATTAGGCGGATGATCTGACGGTAGAACTTATGTTTAGTTTAGGGTTTTTTGCCCTAGAAGGCAACCCCCTCTCTTTGTATGAGGGCATTGTATTTGAGGCTGTGAGATAGACGTGTATTCTGTGTGAGCGAGAAACATAGAGGTGAGACTGTGAGAGAAGACAGAGGATATTACAGCGGATTTGCTGTAGGTTGTGTCTCTTCATTTTGCTGGATAATAGAAAGGAAGGATTCGCTGTTCGGGGTGGATGTAGCCCAAACTGGGTGAACCACGTATATCTGTGTCTCTCTTGTTTTGTGCGTTTTCTGTGTTTATATTTCTGCATTATTTCATGTGTTCCATTGCTCCGTAATATATAATTTTCTAACAATTTTATCTTGTGTTTTGAGTATGGGTATGCCTCCCTCAACAAAAGAGATATCATGATGCAAATCTATTGTAACAGGAGACAGTCTTGCTGGTTGTTCTTGATCCTGACTTGTCACAAGGTAAACCAATTCAGTGATCACTCATCATCTATGACTTTGTGCTTTAGGGGGCACTCTGTTATAGGTTATTTTGTCTCATCTGATAAATCAACCTCCTAATATGATCATTCACATCTTATTCCCCCTTTTACATCATCATTGCACAAATACCTATTCATGCCTCTCTCATTCCCAAAAATTTCTGCCCTAAACTAAATCATCTGAGTTGGTTTTAGGACCAATGCACCCTAGTCTCTTTCTAGACAACATTCACTTATGGGTTTCTCCACTATGGCCTATGTTGATCACCTATGGGTTGCTCTCCTTGCACCTGTGGTGGTTGTAGAAAGTGGGGGGAAAGAGAGAGAATCCCGAAGCCTCCATTTCCAAACACTTCCAAGATATATTCTAACCTTTTACCTTAGATAAAACGCTCGAATCCTATCCTATCCTACCTTGGAGTTTCCATCCCTTATCCTTAGATCTCATCCTCTCATCAAGACTGGATCTCAATCCCAATATTGGTAAAAGGATAAGAACTCCCAACTTACCTCACTCCTCTATATATTTACAACCTTCCATATGCAAGAGGTTGGATTTTGGAGAGTGATTCTACCCTTATGGTGTTGTCGTGAGAGTGCTTCTTTCATGCATTTAGGGTGATTGGAGGTACACTTTGTGACAAAGGAAGGAAAATTCAACGACTTGGAGGAGCTCCTCAACAATATTGAGACCTATTTATGGTTTTAACTCACTCCATTTGTATCAATACAAAGAGTTATTTTGTTTTCCTATATGTGATGTCATTGTTTCATATATTTCAATACCATGTCAATCTGTTGAATAAATTATATAGATGGTGCCACACAAATCTCGTAGTTTCCTGGCTTGTGTTATCTGGTTGTGCGGGTCCTAATTTTGGCAGCTTGAGCTAGGATTGGAGCATTCAAGCCAAACAAGGAATGAAACATACGATAGATTCCATGGAGGTTTCTTCCCCTCATCTACATACTTTAAGGAAGACATTGGGTCCTTTGTCATTCTGTGGTTCTAGGTTAGCCACCAAACATAGGGGAGATATTTCTATCTGCTGTAATAAATCCCACATAACATACCCATTTGAGATGGAGATTCCAAGGTAGTGTACTATAATTTGTAGACTATTCCAATGTGCATAGGTGGTGCATGTAGTTAGAGGAAAAAATTAGAGGAATTGTGCAATCCAATTGAGGGAATTTCCTAAATAATTGGGGCTAATTTCCTCAAGGAATAGCACAAGGAAATATGAGCTTAGAGGGCTTAAACATTGTCTTGGATAGAGTTAGCCAATCAAGTAGAGGGATAGAATATACACTTACTGGATGTGCTCAGGCCTGATAAAGCATATTATTGGCTTGAGGGGGCCTGGCCCAAGTTCAACATTATTTAGCCAAACAAATCCCTACAGTACTGGCCCTTTCGGCATTAGCCTGCAAAGTGCAGACTGAAGCCTCACCCAAAGCAGTATGGGGGGATGCTAGAACCAAGTTTCCACACCATGAGACGGTTTTGATGTCAAATTATTCCTTTTATTCTTGCCTTCGCACAGGTTACTTAACTCTAGGGCTTGCCAAACTAGCCCTCTATTCTACCCTTCAATACCTCCATGAAAATGTATGATTGACCTTTCCACAGCCCTAACCTATGGCTCAGGTAATTTCACACTACTAAGGTAGTGCACCATGCAGATCCCCAAACTAGTATAAGTGTCTTACTTATCTTATTAAACAATCATAGTTAGCACCACGTAAATAGATGTTCTTACTTGCATTCACTTAACCAACGTAATTACATACATTCGCGCATCATATAAGCATTAGAAATGAAATTCATACACAATACAACAAGATGCATTAACTGGAATAAAGAAACAAAACTTGTAGAATACTTCTCTTTATTATCTTCAAGTGATTATAGACTCTATCCACCCTGCGCACACAGTTGCAGGGGTTCGTGCACTCAGCTGCAGAGTTTTATCCTAGGCCTCTATGTACTAAGCTATAGAGCCTCTACCTACACTATGACCCGAAACTTAGACTTCTTACTTCAAAGTTATCACTCTCTAAGAATTATCTAAACTACCTAGAGCGAGCTTACTTAGCTCGTTTTATACAATCCCATGGGCTACAAACCATGGGTAGATCTTTTACAACCGACTTTACTTTACAAAACTAAGGGTGGACATCTCTTTATGACTCATGATACCTTCGTGCTCTGCGACCACAAATGTGGACACTTTACTATTTTATTACAAAATTCGACCCAAAACATGGGCTTTTAACCCCAAAACTGTCCTTGGGGGATCCCATTCCCAATAGGCCCCCAACGTAAACATTGTGACTTACCCTTGGGTCACTCAGCAGGTGCAAATATCTTTGCATGAGTACCTTCTAGTTTAATTCATATGACCGCAACCTCGATAGTGCATTGAGTTGCCACCTGCTTCACATATTTGACCATCTGCTCAGTCACTGCTCTTGAACTGTCGACCTAAAGCTTTTGCTGAGTTGCTTGTAGAGTCGCAAGCTTGACTTCAATAGATCCTGTCACTGTGTAAGCCTCATCTAGCCAAGGCTTCAGTCATGTCTTCAACACTTCTTCCTTGTGCAGTGCTACATCCACCTGTTCCTTCAGTTGCTTATCCTCCTATAGCTGGGCTAGTCTTTGTGTCAGCACAATGGTTCACGCTATGCCCTCTTGTAAGCTTCTCATGACCTCAAAAGACTGCTCAATAACTTGCATGCAGTTTGCTACTACACTATCCACCGTCACTATTACTTCTGTGACAGTGGTCACCCGCTGCTCCTTCACTTCTAGTGGAGTTGAAGGTTGGGCCTTCAACTGTAATTTAGTGATTTGTAGGTTCAACTCCAACTGAACCCTCACCATCTCAGTATGAATGATGCACACCCCTGTGCCTAGCTTTTGGATGTGCATCTTGATTGGCTCCTCCTTCAAAATGGCTAACTCTAGGACCATTTGACATGCCTCCTCAATGACCTGCATAATGTGCTTGCTTTGATTGATCACCTCGGTCTCAGCAGCGATGGAAAAATCTTATTGTAGTGCCCTCTGCTCATTGTTGATCCGTTGTTCACTAATCACCTGAGGGGCGCGATGCTCATGGGCCCTCAGTTCTGTAATGACTCCATCCTACAAGAGGTGGAGTGCTTCATGTGAGCACTGCTAGATTCAACCCTACTCCCTTTAGGGTGCTGACAGTGGGCCTGTCAGCTTTGTTCTTCATGGTCAGTGCTCCATCAGGCAGCACTATCACACCAGAGGCCTTCCTGCACAACATCTCAAGAGCTTCTAAAGTGCCAATAGCTAGGCTGGTAGACACCATGTCAGCCTGTGACGTGTGGGTCTACAGCTCCTACAACCTTGTTTGGATAGCCCCCAAGATTATCTACTTCTGCTGCTCAAATTGTTGTAGGGCTCCATGGTAACATTCCTTACCATGTCACTGATGTCATGTAGATCACCCTCTGTAAGCATGATAGGGTCCAATGATGTCTTGTTATCCTTTGATTTCTTCCTAGACCCTACTTTTTCTTGCTCCCTTGGGCACTTGATGTGGGCGAACTTCTCCTGTGGGTCCGTGTCATGTTATTTTGTCTCCTCCTCTGTTGTAGGTGAAGGCGGCCTCACGCCTTTGTCATAGCCTCACTCTATCCCAACTGTCTACTTCACTATCTGCTGCCTGGCCTCGTGCTCAACATGGGCCTTATCAGCGGCCTCCTTTTTTCTCTTTTGGGCTAGCTGTGTCATCTTAAGCTTGGCCTCCTCCTTCTTTCTCTATGCGGAAAAATTGCTCCCTCCCATCGCCAAGTCTGTTGTAGCACGCCACTCTGTGGCCATTGATCAAGTACCGCATCAATGGCATCATCGATTGCCAGATAAGGCAAATAGTACCATTTCTACGTAAGGTCCTTCTATGCCCTGATGGAAACATGATGGAAGTCTGCTTTAAATTCTATGTAGACCTACAGGTTGGCATACACCGTTGGCACCAATTGTTGTTTGCAATTCATGGCCATGCAGATGTTCATCTCCATCAATATCCAGAATATCTTGATATCCTTGACTCGCTGCGCATCCTTGGTAGCCCACAATGAAGTGTACTTCACTACTTTTGGGAGGTCTGGCATGACTGAAGGGAATTGACTATCCTCTGGTAGCTCCCATGCTACCAGCACAATTTATAGCAAGAGCCATGCATAGTGGAATGTCTTGTTGAGCTCCTATGATTTGTGAAAGTTTGTCAGGAACTCACAGTGACGGTAGTCTAACCAGTTGAACTAGACTCCTTCGATGCACAGGGTTGCTACCGTGACGATAGGTGCCAGCACCTCATCGACACGACACTTCCTCATCACTTTCCCTGCTAGAATTTGCGTAGTTACCTTTACACCAGGGTCACAAATGCTGGATATAACATATTCGCGCGACTTCTTTACCAGTTTAAACTTTTCTTTCATAGACTCTATGAGGGCCAGTTCACCACCTTTTCCACCAAATATCATGGCTAGATTCTCTCCTGTATACGATAATCGTGTTATGCTATGAATCAATCTATCTTTTATGGGTATTGGCTCCTCCAGCCACAACACTCATCATGCACCAAGCACAGTAGCAACTTGATGACCAATACTGTCACCAGGGTGCGGTTGTAGTGCGGCATCCAAAGCAGGTTGAGAAACCCTACCTTGTCTACTCCTTTGAGCCACCTCCATGACTTGAATGCAGTCATTTCAGTGTTTGTATCGATGATGTGGCGCATTAGCTGCTCAGTCACTAGGTGTGGAAACTTCTCGTGATCAGCCAAGTCCAAGCCCTCAAGTTCTAGTAGTGGCACCTGTGCTAAGTGTGTTCCCTCAAAAACAATCTCATCCGGCAACAAAGGGGTTTACAAGGAGGTCTTGCCCTTATCGATGTCTTTCGGTACCTTGGTCTTGGGCTTGCACGGAGGGAAATGCTCAGGCCACCAAGTAATAGGGTCAGCACCTTGGGCTTCAACCTCCTCCACTTCAACTCCCACATCCTCATCAGCCATCGAGATGTCTTCAATTTCTTCCTCCTCTGGCTCCAAATTTATGGCTTTTCCCTTCTCTTGTGCAATTAGCTTTGGTGCATTTCTTCATGGTGATGCACATACTGGTATGGCAGGTTGCTTGACCTTCTTATCTTTCACAGTTTCCTTGGTTAGGATCAGCCTTGGTCTTAGTGTCCTCAGTGATTTAGGGAGTTCGACTAGTACTTCGGTGACCTCTAGAGTAGCTACTTCTGCTTCCATCTCAACTTTCGGCACCGACTCCTCAACTTTGGTATCTATATCTTCTATGGGTGCTGACATAATGCTTTCCAACAATGCTCATGACATATCTTCTGTGGGTGCTGGAGTCTCTTTCAAAGCCTCGAATAATTCTTAGTTCATGAGTCCCTGACAACTCAACTCAATTCTCAAAATGTCAAGTGTTTTTTGCTGGACAACCGTTTGTAATTTATAGGGAATTTTGAATTCAAATTAATTGTTCCCCCTAAATTCGGTTCATTAATGTCGGATTAATGGCAAATATTCAAGGATCTGACCATAAATTTCATCCTAAATGCCAACCTTTTGTTCCATTTGGTCACATTTCTACTGTCAAATCATGAACAATGACTTTAACAGTCACTTTCTGGCCGACCTGTGCGATTTCCCCCTCGGTAGCGCAACTCCCTTCTCACTGTCGCAAACCCCGTGACACTTTCTTGCTTCACAAAGTCCTCAAATCGTGCAGCTCCCCAACCCGGTGTAGAAATTTGAATAATATAACACTTATTCACAGAGATTATCCTGATTATACACTATTTTCAGAATGAATGCATAATACATAACCTCCTCTACCATTGATCATCATTTTACAGAATTAAAAAAACAATCGCATGCGCACATTGAAACATCAATCACACATATCAACACAGTATGTAATGGGGAAAGCATACAGATGAAAACCCCCAACTATCTGTATATTATAAAGATAGAGAACATGTAACAATACATAGTACAATACTCCTCACAAGTACTCAGTAGTATCTCCACATGCTACACAGAAACTAGCTCAGATTTGAACAAGTCACGGGTTCAAATCTCCTCCACTGTTTGCCTGCCTCTAATGCAGAATCCAAGTTGAGAATAGATGAGATCCAAGTTCGAATCCCCTTGGCTTGTACTACGCAATCCTCATTGGCAATCTCAATCAATGATTGTGCAAATCTCATGCACAACTATAGTCACAATTGATAGTAGTCTCACCCTTTCACCCACCTCTAACACTTGTCTCCACTAAACTGTCCATGCACTGAGTTAACTGATGTATTCTTTTAGTTGATTTATGAGTTAATAATTAGTGAATTAATTAATAATTAATTCACACCACTCATCACTAGTGTATTTGTCAGTTAGACTAAATACAACTAGTTCAACTAATTCAAACTGAACACAACTCCATCAACTCCTCAATCAACTCCACCAAACTCAATCACTTGAGTTCTAACTGAAGTCCATCATGCAATAGCTCAAATAACCCATAGGAAAAGCGTATTTCCTTATGGCAGTTTCATGTGCCACATCCGTAGCTCGAACTAAAGTGCTGCAAGAGGATAAGATAATGTTTATAGTCCAAATATTATTAAGACCTAATAATATTTGACTGTTCTATTTTTTTTTACTAGCAGTCTAAAAATAGACTCTGCCCATATGTCTAAAAATAGAGGTCTATCTATTTTTACGAACATGACCAATCATCCATAAATAGCATCCTACAACTCATAGACCATGATCCATATGTCTAAAAATAAACATAGTCTAAAAATAGACTTTGCGCCAAAAATAGCCTGCAAGCCCACTTAGTGAAGGCGACTTCTTTTCACTAAGCTCCATCATCTTGTTGCATTTTCAACACTCCCTCTCAACAAGATATGGATTATCTGCAACCCCTATCCCACCTCTTTGGTATTCGAATTTTCTCCTGGTGAGCGCCTTTGTCAAGATATCAACATCCTGATCCTCCGTGGGAATGTATGAAAGTAACATGATTCTCCACTACACACAATCTTTGATATGATGGTACTTGATATCGATGTGCTTGGGTCTATCATGAAATATTGGATTAGCCAAGAGTTTAATGCAACTCTGGTTATCACAATAAATCACAGTAGGCTCCAAGTGTGACCCGAACAACCCAACCAGGATCTTCCTCATCCATATAGCCTCGCATGCAGCCAAACTTGCTGCCATATACTCTACCTTTGCTGAACTGAGTGCCACGGATCTCTGCTTCCTGTTGTACCAAGAAACTACTGTCGACCCAATACTGAAGATCCCTCCAAATGTGCTCTTTCTGTTCGTTGGGCTCCCTGCCCAATCTGCATCCGTGAAGCCACATAGCTTCACCTCATCCTCCTGTCTGTACCACAATCCATATCCCGATGTGCCTTTGAGATAACGCAATACATTCTTGCCTGCCTTCTAGAAGAGCTTGGTTGGCTTAACCATAGCTTGTGAAAGTTTGTTAACAACATAACATATATTGGGTCGTGTATTGACTAGATACATAAGCGACCCCACCAACTGTCGATAAACAGTGGCATCCACTACCTCTGTTGAAGTAGCATCCTCCTTCCTCCAACCTCCAGGAAGAGGAGTATCAACAGGCTTGCAACCCTGCATGTTGAACTTCTCCAGTATCTCCCGGGCATACTTACCCTGAGAAACAAATAGTCCATCATTGCGCTGCCAAATTTCCAATCCTAGAAAATAATAAAGGAGGCCCAAGTCCTTCATCTCAAACTCTCTAGCAAGATCCTCCTTGCATGAAATTATCAATAGCTCCTCTCCCATCAAAATCAAATCATCTACATAAAGTAAAATGATCAACAACTTACCCTCCACCACAATTTGGTATAGGTTAGGATCCGCCTCACTCTTGGAGAATCCAAGTCCGGCGAAATAACTGTCTATTCATGTGTACCAAGCATAAGGTGCTTGTTTCAACCCATACAACGCTCTCTTGAGCCTGCACACATGCGACTCATTGCTGAAGATCTTAGAACCTTCGGGCTGCTCTATGTACACCTCCTCCTCAATGAATCCATTGAGGAACGCAGTCTTCACATCCATCTGATGGATGTGCCACCCCATCTGCGCTGAGAGAGCAAGAATCGTCTGTATGGAAGAATACCTTGTGACAGGTGCAAAGGTCTCCTCATAATCAATACCCTCTATCTGTGAGAAGCCTCGGGCAACAAACATTGCCTTGTATTTATCCACACTCCCATAAACTGCCTACTTCACTTTGTAGATCCATCACGAACCCACCACTGATTTCCCCTCCGGTCTTGGGAAAATCTCCCATGCACTATTTCTGACAATCGAATCATACTCTTCCACCATGGCATTTACCCATGTGGGATCCTCCACAACTTCCTCGAAATAGGATGGCTCAGTAACGACACATTTTCTCACAAGAGCCATGTATCTAGTGTACCGATCATGTGACTATCTCTGTCTGTGCTGTGCTGTAGGTGGTCCTACAACCTTCTCTGCATCTTGAGCCAGTCGCTCAGCTTCTGTAGTACGCTTTCGCCCTCTGATGGTTGGTGCTGCATGAGTGGTCTCTTCCACTCCATGAACTTCATCTTGTGGTTGATCCACATCCTGAAGCTCATCCTTAGGAAATAATAGCTCCTCATTTGCATGTAAGTGTGGCTCCCTCTCAAGCGAACACTTCATGGCTTTCTCCTCCTGAAATTTGATATCCCATCACACAACAGTCTTGCGACTGTCTGGAAAATACACGTGATAGTTGTGGGGCATATCAGTGTACCCCAAAAAAATCCCAAACTCTATGGTCGGCTCCAACTTCTTCCTAGCATCCTTCGTCACATGCATGTAAACAGGAGAACCAAAAATCCTCAAATGGGAAATATCAGGCCTCTTACCAGAATAAGCCTCCTCAGGTGTACTCATGCCAAGTATCTTGTGAGGACAATGGTTCTGCACATATACTGCAGTATTGCATGCCTCCGCCCATAAGTGAAGGGGTAGGCCCTGATCTTGAAACATCACTCGTGCAGCACCCACGATCGTTCTATTCTTCCGCTCAGCAACCCCATCCTGCTGTGGGTTATGGGGAGCTATGAGCTCTCTTCGAATCCCTTCTACGCTGCAGAAGTCCTTGAACTCATGAGAGATGAATTCACCACCATTGTTTCTCCTAAGAGCCTTCACCTTATTCCTCTATTCCTTCTCGACCAGTGCTTTGAACTCATAGAACTTTGAGTATGTCTCTCTCTTCTTCTACATGAAGAAGATCCAACACTTTCGAGAGAAATCATCAACAAAGATCACATAGTACTTGTGCTTTGCTGTCGAAGCTACTGAGAAAGGTCCACACACGTCTGTGTGAATTCTCTCAAGGATCGTCATGGCGCGACTATCCTTCTCATGAAAGGTGGCTTTCACAATTTTTTCCCAAAGTACACCCCTTGCACTAATCTAACTGCGCAAGAGTGCCTTTAGGAAGCCAAGTAGAAATCTGCTGCAATATCTTCAAAGCTCCATGGTGAAGGTGGCCCAATCTCTGGTGCCACAGCTCACCATCATCCCGGCTCACCACTCCTACCTTGCATGCCATTGCTACGTAGCCATCTACATGCAATTGATAAAGGTTCTTGACTCAAACCCCTATCTTCTGAGTTTCTCTAGTTGTCTTACTGCACAGGAAAGCCTTTCCCTTGCTGAAGACAACATCATATCCCTTGTCTTCTAACATTGCCACAGAGATAAGATTCTTCTTCAATCCTGGAACATGCATCACTTCCTTCAACACAAAGGGTTTACCAGACTCCCTCTCAAAGGAAATGGTACCGATACCTATCGCACTGTATCTACCATCATCACCCATCTCGATGTGCACTCCAAGATCTTTCTCATCCAGATCAAAAAAAAATCTCGATCTCCTGTCATGTGAAAAGACGCACCACTGTCCAAGAACCATACCAATCCCATCAAACTTGATACGAAGCATGTGATCAGCAAACAATCTAGCTCAAACTGTGAGGTTAAGGCCTCTCTCGCTGCAGATCCAACAACTTGCTTATTTTTCTTCTTCTGCGGACAATTTGTGGCATAATGTCCGTGCTGGTGACAGTGAAAGCACTTCACCTTGGACATGTCCTCATTCTTGCCTTTCACACTGAAATGAGAAGATTTCTTGTTCTTCCCCTTCTTTACTTTGGCAACCAAAGTGAAGTTTTCTTCATCAGATGCCTTTGATGAAGATCCGTCCCTGGTATTCCACCTGATCTCCTCTTGCACAAGATCAGACCAAATCCTCTCCCATCCTAGAAATTTCTCCTGACCATTGATAGAGTCCTGATAAGAATACCAACTCTTCGAAAGACCAAGGAGAGCCAAGCTCACCAAATCCTCATCATCGACTGTTAACCCACACTTCCCAGGTCATCCTGGCACTGGGTGAACTTCGTGAGATACTTGGGCATACTGTCTCCTTTCTCACACTTAATGTTTTTGAGTTTATCCTTGAGCACCAACCTCCTCTGGTTGCTCTTTCTTTGGAATAAATCTATCAACGCTTTCGACATCAAGTATGGAGAAGCCTTTCCATGCAGTCTAGATACAATGTGATCCTTCACGCCCTCAAACAGAATCCTTCGACACTTTGTTGTCTTATTTTTCCAAGCCTCAGCTTGAGTAGCATCAGTAGGCTTTGGGACTTTAGCATCTATGAACTCCTTCAACCCAGTGTCATCTAACACCACCTCCATCCTATATTTCCATGCAATATAATTTGACCTGCCTTCAAGGGCATACTCCAATTGCAATCTGTTGAAAGACATTTCAACTTTGACACCAAGAAAACACTGCTGCAAAATCGAATTCCACCAGCTCAAAAATCAACTGCTTCTGATCTAAAATTTGTGAGAACAAAGTATTTCTCATACAAAGATTGACTTTATGGGCATTTATCAGATATCTCACCTTCCAAAAGAAGGATGAATCCAGAGGCTACCTGGCCCGATTACAGACTCTGCCTGAAGAAATAATATGTAATCACTTTCTGAATAATAGATATGATGATCAAATTTGCTCCGATACCATGTAGAAATTTGAATAATATAACACTTATTCACAAAGATTATCTTGATTATACACTATTTGTGGAATGCATGCATAATACATAACCTCCTCTACCATTGATCATCAATTTGCAGAGTTAAAAAAACAATCACATGCGCACATTGAAACATCACTCACACATATCAACACAGTATGTAATGGGGAAATCATATAGCTGAAAACCCCCAACTAACTGTATATTATAATGATAGAGAACATGTAACAATACATAGTACAATACTCCTCACAAGTACTCAGTACTATCTCCACATCCTACACAGAAACTAGCTCAGATCTGAACAAGTCACGAGTTCAAATCTCCTCCACTGTTTGCCTGCCTCTACTGCACAATCCAAGTTGAGAATAGATGAGATCCAAGTTCAAACCCCCTTGTCTTGTACTACACAATCCTCATTGGCAATCTCAATCAATGATTGTGAAAATCTCATGCACAGTTATAGTAACAACTGATAGTACTCTCACCCTTTCACCCACCTCTAACACTTGTCTCCACTGAACTGTCCATGCCCTGAGTTAACTGATGTATTCTTTAGTTGATTTATGAGTTAATAATTAGTGACTTAATTAATAATTAATTCACACCACTCATCACTAGTGTATTTTTCAGTTAGACTAAATACAACTAGTTCAACTAATTCAAACTGAACACAACTCCATCAACTCCTCAATCAACTCCACCAAACTCAATCACTTGAGTTCTAACTGAAGTCCATCATGTAATAGCTCAAATAACCCATAGGAAAATTGTATTTCCTTCTGGCAGTTGCATGTGCCACTTCCGTTGCTCGAACTGAAGTGCTGCAAGAGGATAAGATAATGTTTATAATCCAAATATTATTAAGAGCTAATAATATTTGATTGTTCTATTTTTTTTGACTGGAAGTCTAAATGTAGACTCCGCCCATATATCTAAAAATAGAGGTCCATTTATTTTTACCAACATGACCAATCATCCATAAATAGCATCCTGCAACTCATAGACCATGATCCATATGTCTAAAAATAGACTTTGCGCAAAAAATAGCTTGCAGGCCCACTTAGTGAAGGCGACTTCTTTTCACTAAGCTCCATCATCTTGTTGCACTTTCAACACCCGAGTAGTGTAGTTTATAGTCTCTTGCCTCCCTTCAGCTACCTGGAGCACTAAGATTGTGTTTCCTTTATCTAGTCACATGGTTAGACCACCGGTGTATGGCTTCAACTGACTGCCATTCACCTTTCTTGGAAAGGATTCTCCATTCAATTTGACTAGCTGTACTGCTCCTCCTTCGGTAATTTCCTTAATGACATAGGGCC
>APFE030672584.1:4701-67921 GCA_000404065.3 Pinus taeda
GATCTCCTCCCCCCTCATCTTTTTTTTCATCTGCCATGGGAGGCTGTCGGATTTGCAAGGCTGGTCTTGCAAAGGTTCGACCAGTTCAAGCCCTAACTCCTTATATCCCGACCTCATTGAGGACATGCAAAGAAAACAGAGAAAGAAAAGCAAACTACTTTGATACCACTGATCTGGATTTAAATAGGAACGCAAAAAATTACAGAGATAACCATAAACACAAAGATGCAACAAAAATAATACTTCATTTCATTAATGGTAAAACACTGAAATATGCTTACAAACAGGAATGGAAATAAACTAGCTAGGGTGATGGTAGCTTATCTCTGAGAAGAGATGTGGCGGCTACATGCCTCTGAACTGCCTTACAATGAGGCTCAAGGGGCCTTTTATTATTGAACAATAAGAGTAAACCCTACGCAACCAAAACCCTAACCCAAGGAGATGTAACACCAAGAGTTTATGGACCTTGTTGGGGTGATTTAGACAGCCAACTTCCCCGGGTCACGACTTGGTCATATTATCTCTATTTGACGTGCATGATAGACCATTGGAAAGATCTCTTTGAGGACTACCACGTAAAAGAAAATTTTAGATAGTAAATCATTGGTGGTAGATTTCCAAAAAAACTTCTTTTAGGGCCTCAAAGGCCTCAAAATGGCTCCGGAAGTTTAGGACCCAAAAAACTGCTAAAACTAGTAAATTGTACTACAATTAAGGAAACTGAAAAACTGAAAGAAGTAATGGTGGGGGTCCAAATGAAATTGGAGGGTGGCCACCAATATCCACCTGGATCACTGAATGATCACTAAACGAGATGGAAAAATAATTGGATAGCTTGATTTAGCAAAAACAAGCTTGTCTAGAGAATGCCCCTACCACTGTTATTCCAACAGTAACCACTGCAGTACCTTCCACTTTGGTAGCACCCTTAGCTCCCACGGCTCTAATGGCCACAGCACTACCAACATCGACACTGTCTACATCAGCAATAGGGTCTACATGTGATGAGGCAAGCAGATTGGTCACAAAAATGGAAGACATGTCCATTCAAACCAATGAAATGAACAAGCTTAAGGAGAAGTTGTCAAGTCTGGCTCAAGGAGAATCTGACTAGTCTGGAAATTGACTACAAGCTTGCCCAAATCATGCACAAGGAAGAAGTGCAGAAAGCAACCAATATGAATAAAAAAATAAAAATCCTGGAGAAGGAACTTACATTGAAGGAACCCTTCGGACAGGCCAAAGAACAATTGTGGGCCAATTCATTGACTCTGTCAATGATATTTGGCCATCCATCCAAGTTATTTTTGAGCAAATTGATTTGATAAAATAGGCTACAGAGGCCATACGGAGAGTAAAATTAGAACTTGGAGACATGCCATAGGAAGCTACAAGGATCATTCACTTCCTCAACTCCAAGAACAAGTATGAGCTGCAGGAATTAGAGATACCTGACAGAACAAGTACAATTTTGGAAGTGAAAAGGATCCTCACCAAGAGGAATTTAATGTTGAACCTGGAAGACAAGTGCCAAACCATGCAGCTAGCCATTGACAGATTCATGGTCAAATTGGAAATTTTGACGCAAAAAGGTTTACTGAATCCCTTGGTAATAAATGATAAGTTGATGACACAGGAGGACTACAATAGAAAAATAGAGAAGTAGCCAGAGATAAAGTGAATACTTCATCCATGAAGGGCATACCTACTGGCAAGTTCTTGTACCAAACTTTTGAGAATTTGTTTTACCTCCAGCATGAGGTAAAACACCTTTTTGTCAATAAGCCTACTTTTTCCAAGTATACAAAGGCAGATGAGATTTTCAAGAAAATGATCAATATCCAATTACTAGATGTCGAAACATGGGAGAAATTAAATGACTTAATGTAGAAAGTCAAAAGGTGAAAATGTACAGTAAGAGTAAAAAGGCACAGTAAAATGATAATGACAGCTCAGTCAGGTCAAAGTGTATGAGGTGAAAGTGTATCGATTGAAAGGTCAGACTAAATAGAACATCCAACGTGAAGACTAAACAGCAAAGCAAATATTAAAAGGCAAAAATATCAAAGATTCAAGACAACATAACCTAATAAACAGGGACAGAAAACAACAGTTCAATAGTTGTCTCTATCTTCTTGCATGAAGATTTTTCTTTCTCCTAGATTAGTTCCCAAGACAGTTCGGGATATTTTGTAAATCATTTTTGTATAAATACTTCATAATTCGAAGTATTGAGGGTGGATTGCTATACATTTGTAAAGTCATTTTGATCATAAACCTAAGGGTTATTGTACCAATTTTCAAGTCAATAGACTGGAGCAAGTAATAAAGAGATTGCATTACAAGATTCATGTGTAGAGCTATTACAGTGAAGTATTTTCTTTGTCAATTTTTTATTCTATTATGTTTTTCACAAACTTAAATGTTATCTAAAGTTGAATGAATTAACTGGAATTTTATCTCAAAATTTGTTTAAGTACACTCTGTTTTCCATAATTAATCATTTACATGTTTTCTTCTGATATCCAGATCTGAGAATCCTTAATTGCTCTCCCACCTCGGTTGACCTCTTTCATTTTCTTCAAAATCCGGCCTAAGGAACCCTTAATTGCTCTTTAGATCCGATTGAAAACCACTTAACCATCCAGCCTTGAGATCTAAAGTAACTCTGCTATCTTTCCCTGTAGACACTATTTTTAGAACTTGATCCAGTCTTGTTTGTATGACATTTGACCCCATATCCCAATGGTAAAAGACACCCCTCTTTTCATCTAAGTGATCCCACCACCAAATCTAAATCAAAACCCAAGCACTATCATAACTAACCTAAAATCAAATAACTAAACAAAGTTGAATAAAAAATAGAGAGCCCTCTCTGAGATTAGGAAGGCTAGATCCTAATCTCCAAAGTTGGTTTGAGGTTACCTCTAACCATTTCTTTTTCCAACACTTAAGAGAAATATTGGAGTGATAACACCATCCACGATGTTTCAATACTGAGTTCCTTCTACTTTTGGTTCTTGAAAGTCAAAAATAAATATAGAGATCAATCTGTTAGTGATAAAAAATTAGTAGGTCCAAGGTGCATGAACCTCCTCAACAAATCAACTATAAAAGGGATCCATGGGTATGCATTTCAAGGATAATTCATTAGAGTTTAATGGGCATTTTTATGGTAGAAATTTGATTCCTAATATCTCCTTTCTTGAGAATCCTCAGCACTTTCTTCACAAAAAGAAAGAGAGAGAGAGAGAGAGTTCTAAAAGCATCAACAAGGAGCCTCCTTAGTGGAAGTAGAAAGAGCCCATCAATTTCCACTTATTCTTGGTGTCTCAAAAGGCCTTTTGTCTCACCATTGATTAATAAAGGTATACTTGCTACATTTTTGTGGTTTTTTTAATGTTTCTATTTTGATTTCTTTGTTTATGTTTCCATGTCAAGTTCCTTTCTTATGTTTATAATGCAAATTACTAACCCACTAATCATGTTTCTCTCATTGTTTTGTTGTTAGTAATTTTCAACCTCTCCATAATTTACTTAGAATGATATTTTTTGCTCATATTAACCAAATAGTTCTCCCAAAAATGTGCATTTCTTTTCCCATAAATTTTCCTGTTCAAGTTGACCATGTGGTTCTTTAAAAGTCTACAGATCGTCAACTTTAGTGATCTTGGAATTATGAGCAAAATTAACTAGCTAAAACTAAGAGAAAGTTCTATGATAATCATTTGAGTCACCAATTAAAGTACCAATAGATTCCCTTTTTTGTGGACCCATTTTGGATGAAGAGAAATTGTAGGTGCGGGATGGTCAAAATGATCTTGAGCGGGATAAGTCAATCATTGCTCTACATCCACATTGTTTAAGGAAGTAGTATCATCATTAAAAAACTATACAATTCTAGAGAAGAGGAGGAAGAAGAAGAAGATGTTGACATGTAGCCAAGAAATCTTCATCAAATCAAACATCTCTCCAAAAGATAATCTTTGAGGTATGAGGTACAAAGATAAAATTCTCACTTGTAGGTTCCATGGCTTTATCCTTTTCATCCAAAATATGGGCCCAAGCTTCATAACCAAACACTTTCAAATGACTTACATAAAGGCGCTTTTAGACAAGGTTTAATTTCAAACTTACTTTTAGTATTTCCTTAGTAGGAACATAATTCAAAATATCATTAACACAAACTATAACTTCAACCCAAAACTAAGTGGATAAATTTTTAAATCGAATCACACAATTATCCCTTCTTTTAAGTGTGCAATTTTTTCATTAAGATATGCCATTTGTTGTGGTGTGTAGGGCATAATGTGTTATATTTGTAAGCACATAAATAAATGATTTTTTTATTAACATATTCTCCATGATTATCAAAGAAAATTGTCTTAATTAGATAGTTGGATTGATTTTCAACTAGTGCTTTGAAAGTGACACGAAGTGCTAAAAACTTCACCTTTTAGGTTAATAAAATAAACCCATGTGTGTTGAATGTAATCACCAATGAATGTGAGAATGTATTGTGCACCAAAAAAGGCAAACTAGGAAATAGCCACTCATGCTACTATGAATAATTCCAATTTGTATTGTGCTCATGATGAGTGGTCATATGGAAACGGATCTTTGTGATGTTTACCAAGTACTCAACCATGACACACACCATTAATTCAAAATACAAGAGGTAATCCACACACCATTTGGTGCTTAGAGAATTAATTTTGGCATGTAGTGGTAGTTCAAATGACCAAACCACTTATGCCCTAGTTTGCTCAAGTTATTAGCATGAGAAATGGAGATGATGGTAGGAAATAAGAGTTTAGAGTTGTCCAACTTATATATCCTTGAATAATCACTCACATGTTCAAAATAAATGAGTTGGATTATAGTTTAGATATTGGATTACAACATCGTGTGGTTAAAATTTTAAAATTTTCACTTGAATGAGTGATTTGGTAAATTGAAAAAAAATATATTGATAAGGTAGGAACATAGAAGCCATTGTTGATTTTTCCAATGTATATATCTATAGTTCCTACTCTACAACATCTAAGGGGGAATTATCACCAACAAATAATTTTTTGGTTGTAGAATCATCAATTCTAGAAATTAAACTCTTATCATTGGCAATGTGATGAGACACCCAAGTCTAAAGTCCAAACATTCTTAGGATGAAATGCCATAACAAAAATATGATGAGTTTTAGGAGAAGAAGAAGAGTAAAATTCTAATGAAATGTCAAATTTCTTCATCATGGCTTCCAATGCTTTTGTATTCTTCTAGCAATGCATCAAGATTCCCATCTTTGCCACAAACTTAACAAGTCTTAGCTAATTTTTTCTCCTTGGAGTTGGCTCCCTCTTTTTAAGGTGGGGGAGGAATCATTGAAATTAACTTAACAATATTGGGTTGTTTGGACCCTTTGGACTACTTAAAGAGTTTCTTTCCCTTCTTCTTGTGAGCGAACTAGGTTTTTGGTTTAGAACATGTATCAATTAAACCAATGTACAAGATATTTTATTAATCTAGACTTATTAATTGTTCACTTCAAAAGAAGGAATGGTATAATCATAACCTAATGCATATGTTATGAACCAATGCCTTGAAAATGATGAAAAATTCAATGAATAGCAATCCATTTCAAGGGAAAAGCTCCATTTATATTGTATCCAATATAGAAGACAAGATATTATGTCTATACAAATGAATCTCCTTTATTATAAATAGGAGATAAAGTGACATGGTGTAGCCTACCCTAGGTCAACCTAGCCATAGCTAATAAACTAATAATGAATGCTTATTGAGGCAATAACATAGGGGACCTAGGGCCTTAACATAGACCCCTTCTTGCCCTCAAAGCTTGTAATTGAGGGTATTTCTTCACAAACAACTCATTTTCCCATGTAGCTTCTTCTAGAGTCATACTATTCCACTTAATTAGGTACTCCATATAGGTTCTATTCTAAAGAAATAGATAAATCCAATATATAACTTTTTCTTAATTCAACAATCATTCTTCCTTCTTCCTGTAATTATGGAAGTTCTATTTTCACTTGCACAATTTGTCCCAAAACCTTTTTTTATGAAAGTTACATGAAAAACCTTAGGAATTCGAGAAGGAAATTTTAAATCATACACCACTTGTCCAATCCTATGAGTAATCTTGTAGAGTCTTGTTAATGGTGCTAGACCCGCCAACGTTCATGGGATCTCCCAGATATGAAGTCCCAACTAGACCTCACATTGTTTGGAGTGGGAGTTCAGTAATGGGCGATAATACTATGCCTTGATTGCGAAAACACACAGAGTGAAGTATGGTAACTTTGGTGAGAGCAAGTGTGCAACCCTGCGGAAATTCAAGTGCAATGCATAAAGGTTCGAACGCACGAAGGGAACAAGAAGTGCACCCCTTGGAAGCCTATAATAGTACGCAGCTTGAAAAGAACACGCGAGTATAATGACATCAAAAGCTAAGATGCAGAAAATTTCACAAGTTAAAGTTATGAATTAATACAACAAAACGCATTCAACAAGTTCATACAAATGCAAACAAAATAGTTCATAAGCATAAGCGTAAGCTAAATAACATACATTTCAAATACAACAAGAATAGTCCTATTATATTCGCAACATATGCATGAAAGTGTGTCAACTCTGACTTTATTATAAGCGAAAGTTCCATTCATACATACACCATTGACGGACCACTAGCCCCAATAGTGGAACATTAAAGTCAAGAACACTTGATCCTCCAAAGAAGTATACTCACTCTGTGCTACAGAGAATCCAAGGCTCTTCACAATACTCCCAAGCTCCTTCTAAGCCTAAGCCTAGCCAAAAGCTTGGCTCCCAAAATCCCTTAACATGAGTTATAAGGTTCTATTATAAAAAGGGGGTGGATGGCCCTTCTACTCCCCTTTGTGACCTTTGGACTACCCTCATGACTCTTTAACTTCTATCGAATGACTCATTACATTACATCATGACTCTTCACATTCTAATATTGAGACTTAGAATTTCACTTTACAAAATAATTACAAATAATATTTGTTGGGTGTGGAGCCTGATTATCTTCCTTATTCAGAGGTATCGCCACATTGGACCCCACTTTGTAATGTGGCAGCAATGCCGCCCATAAAATGTACGTCTCAAGGGGGTACAGGGGGGGGGGGGTTCATTCAGCGGAGATCTGACGGTAGAATTTATGTTTAATTTATGTTTTTTTGCCCTAGAAGGCAACCCCTCGCTATATATGAGGGAATTGTATTACATCTATGTAGATCTGTATTCTGAGTGAGAAAGAGAGAGGAGATTGTTTGAGAGTGAAGAGGGAATTATAATGGATCTATTGTAGGTTGTATCTATTTAGTTTGATGGATAATATAAAAGGAATGGTTGGTTGTTTCTCTGTGGACGTAGCCCAAATTGGGTGAACCACGTATATTTGTGTCTCTCTTGTTTTATGTGTTTTCTCTGTTTATATTTCTGCAATATATTTTATGTGTTCCATTTCTCCATAATATATAATTTTCTAACAATATTATATTTTACAGTCATACCCATATAAGACAAAATAGGGTAGAGACAAATTGACAGCCTAACAAGTCAAAATACTATGATGCGTGAGTTTGGGAAAACTCTAGCTCAACAACTTCCACTTGATGCTTCTCGATAACATATCCATGCCAAGATCAATACTGTGTGATGGTGTCTAGATAGAACCATACTCTAGCCTCCATGGCATCTGGGTACAATGCCTTGGAACCAGTTTCAAGTTTGTTCTGAAGCAAGAGCAACATTGTTTTAATTTGGATATGATCATTGATGTAGTTATGCATGTTTGGTCTGTTCAACCCCAAATCTTCCTTGGTGGAAATTTGTCTCAATTTCTCCAAGTACTCTTCAATCTCCTACCGGACTTGGTTCCTGGGTTTGGCTTTGGTGAGTGAGCCAACTGATGGGATCTAGTGTGTTTTCACCAAGACATCCAAACTATTGAACAACCATACGTATGAGGCCTAAATGCTACCAATAAATGAGTCATGTTACTTTTTGTTTTGAATCAACATCCAAACTCTCACTTGCTCCAGCTCTGCTTGTGGCTTCATTTTCTTTACTCAATCAAGCGGTGCCCCTTTGTATTGCATTGTCCATTCTTGCACGTAGTTGATGGCAGCTTGTATGTTTTTTAGAGTTATAACAAAATCTTT
The DNA here is from genome assembly GCA_000404065.3 of Pinus taeda. Classification (NCBI taxonomy): domain Eukaryota; kingdom Viridiplantae; phylum Streptophyta; class Pinopsida; order Pinales; family Pinaceae; genus Pinus; species Pinus taeda. Next base: position 12,909 of record APFE030672584.1, read on the forward strand.
GCGTTGTTGTTGTAGGCCATGCAAATGAACAACTTCTTTATGTACAATCACAAACCCCTCATAGATTTTCCACATGGTTTCTCCAAGTGTCGATACTTCAACAAGTATCGTTTTTCTCATCTCCTCCAAGTATACCTGTATGGAAACTGCATTTTTTGTTGTTGCACATAGTTGTTCTACCTATTGCCTGGAAACCTACAACTTTTGTGCCAATTTCTTATTCTTTGTCGTCAAATACTAAATGTTTGATCTCGTTGCTCTTGTAAAGGACAAATTGGCTTCGACAATGGAATTTGGATTCTTTCTGGTGTCCACCACTATCACCCTTTATCTAATGAATGCATGTGATGTGTGATCATCCAGAAAATGTTTTCTTCATGCTTGTAAAATATTCTTTTGAAACTCATTGAGTGACATATTGTACACATCCATTACCAAATCATCAACAAGAGGAACAAAATCCCCTTCCTCGCTCAAGGTTGGCTCTATTGCTAGAGGTGGTGGAGACTAAACAATGACCTGTGGTGCGCTCGACATCATATCAACATCTTCGTTATGTGGCTCTTGTTCCATGTCCATATCTATCAATTAAATAAAGTGCTAAATCTACTAAGAAAGATATCAATCTTGCATCTGTTCACCTTCCTCCTCAGTTGTTGGTTGGTTCTATTCCTACTCTTCAACCTGTATCGGAGTTTTTTCTTCTGTCATTGAACCTTGCCTTTGTTCTTCTTCCTGCTTCTGCTTCTCTTCTTATTCTCTCCTCCTCAACTCTTGTTCTTCTTTCAGTTTCTATTTTACCTCCTGCAATTTTAGTTTTGCTTCCTGTAACCTTTGGTTTTCTCTCTTACTCTACTCTGGTATTTGTATCCTCTGCTTCCGCCTTGCTTCTACTGCTAAATCTTCTTTCATGATAATAGGATCTTCTTTCATCTTGCATCTTTGTTCTCCCTTTGGATTGTCATCAATATTTCTCTTTCCCTTGTCCTACATGGGATTGTGGCCTTTTGTTGTTGTTTCTTCTGGAATTGTTGTCATTTGTGAAGTAGCCTATGAAGTCCCTGCTAAAATGACTAGCTCATGGATTCTGGAGGCATTGTAGCATTTCCTCCATAGATCCTCCTCTAGCCAATGAAATGCCCGGCTGATCCACTAAAAGTAAATTCTTGCACAGTGGTCTCTACAAATACCATGGGGATCATACGGATTAAAGTCTTGAGTACTAAATGCAAACTTCATTATCCCCTTTCCCTCAGTATCTGTGACTTTCAAGTTCTTTATCTCTCGTATAGTCCAATTTGCAAAGGAAGAGTGGTCCATGGTTCTTTCTCCTTCCTATGAAAAGCCACTGACAACCCTGTGGCAAGATGATATGACACTTCTTACATGACAATCTTGTCAGTGGCATACCTTGGTAAAACATGTAGAGGCTTCTCTCTATCGAACACTCTAAAGAAGGTGCCACCTGGTGAAGCATACCAATTTGCGATGTCTATTATTGCTTCCATTGCTCCTTGTGACCTATAAGGTGGATCTTCTTCAAAGATGATCTTGTAAAGTGGGATGATGAAGTGGTCTGTTAGTTGTTCCATTACCCCTTGATGACTACAATCTAAAAGCAACCTATAGTAAATATGCATGATAGTTTCTCATGGTGTCTATGTCCAGTTCATTCTAGGAAACTGATTATGTGCAAAGATTGCATCCAGAAAATAGGAAGACATATAAAACCTTGCTTGCTCACCATTGGGAGGACTACGGACCTGTGCTACATGGGATCTCAAATATTGAGCCAACAAATCTGACCTGTTGAATGGCTTCCCCTCATTCACAACCAAGTTCAATAACACTTCCCACCCTTCAGGATGGGTCTCTTTTCCCTGCTAACCATGGATTATGCAAGCTAAGATAACCAAGAGTTGGTAGGCCTTCCGTAGGGAATTTTTATTTTATAAATGGGTGGGTGTATGTCGAAACTTTGATGTCTCTTTCACCCAGCCTTTAACATTGTCTCTTGTATTCACATAGTTGTTGGTGGCATAGAAAAATGAGTCCATGAGCTTCACTGGCTCGGACAAGTGATACATGGACTAATAATCTCCTACCCGAAAGGTAGCAAGCTTTTGTCTGTTGGCACTGCTCAATGTCATGGTCTTCTCATCAATGTGTGAGACAATCCAACTAATGACATATGCACATGGGAAGTTTGGATACATGCATCCAACCTTATGTAGTCCTGACTGTCGGATACTAAGATAAAATGTCATTCCTCTAGATATGCCTCAAGGATATTTGTTGAAAGAGCTTAATTAACTTGTTTCCATGTTAGTGTTGACCCATTTTATATAAACAGCTAAGTGTTTGCATACACTAGCAAGTCTACTGATGTTTTCTCAACTACTTCCCCAATACTTCTTTCAGTGGTCTCTTTTGAAGCAACTCTCTTTGGTTCCATGGTAACAGTGACTACTATAGAAAGTGGTTTAGAAGTGTGGTACCTGCGGGACAAAAAGGACACTCATTGCAACCAAACATTAGCTTTGGCAAATATACCTTCAAAGCATGATCAAGCAGCAAACCAGGAAATTGGAGAGAAGGATTGTGCAGTTCTATCAACAAGGAAGATTGGTTGATTGTGGGAATTGTGCATTCTGAGTTCCTAGCAGCCAAGGATGAAGCCTGAGGCTTGAGACTGCACAATGTGTAGTCCCAGCCTGGGCAAACACTGGGCGAAACTGTGCATTGCCTAGTCTTAGTGGCCAAGGTGATAGGATGAGCCCTGGAACTACACAATGCATGGTTGGGCTAGCCTGTACTGCGCACTATGCAGTTCCAGAGGCCAAGCTTGTGGCTTCAACCTTAGGATTGCATAGTGCCTTACTGGGCAAGGTAAGATATGACCAAGGAAAGTGTGTAATTTCCCAATGGAAGTGTGAAAAATGAGCAAAAGTGAATCATGATGTGAACTTGAATGAAAAATTGAATAAGTATGAGTAAATCAATGTAGATCAAGTGCAGAAACTAAACAAACAAAAGGAAAATCAAGTATGTGAGGAGAGTCGCCGCAATAGCGACCATTGGTGCAAAAACAGGAAAACCAATGTGACACTTGTGAAAGAAAAACAAAAACTTAGAAAAACACTTCTACAAGCTAAAACAGGTTGAAACACTAGCAATTGTTAACAAAAATAAATAAAACAACACTCACACAAGTGAAATAACAAAAAGCGACAGAAAAAGAGGCAAAAGACAACAAAAGCGAAACCCACCCAGAAAAGCGACGACGACCAGACCGAAAGTTCCTTGATCTCCTCAGGAGTGCTAGAGCTCCAATATCGAATGCGAAAATTATCTATAGAGGCATCGATTAAATAGATTTGAGCAAATTAGGGTTTATGACATGTATGCCTAAAATCAAGGGAAAAGAGACACTTAGCGGAAGTTTCTAAAAATAGTGAAAGTGCATCCTTCGAGATACTAATAATAGATCTCTATTTTTTAGGGATGCTTTTTTCTTTTTATCTTTTGATTTTTTTTCTTTTTCAGGGAAACTTTCCATGCATGTTGCTGGGAAAGATTGTGCAATTATGGGGAACTAGGAAACTTTCCCACTGAGTGGACTGCGTAGTTTCTGAGCTCAATGAGAGATTGTGTAGTTTATGGGCTCATTGTTGGGCTGCCTTCCATAACTACATTTTTTCTGAGCTCAAGGCTAATTTTCATTCTAAACTACATCAAGGTTGTTTGCCCTCAAAGATTGCACAATTTCTGGAAGCAAGCCTAGAACTGTTGTAAGACCAAGTCGGGAGATCATCTTGTGAGTTAGAAAGATTAGTTAAGTGTGGAAACAAGAAAACACAAGCATGAATGAAAGAGATAAGTCTCAATCAAAGCATGAATACCTGAATCAGTTCAAGGTAGGCTCCTATGGATAGGAAGGAAGGCTCCAAAATTGAAGCATAGGAAAAATTTTGGAGGGTGGTTGTAGCCGCTACAACACTAGCGACACACTGGTAAAACTACATCTCTTTGTATGGATCTTGTCTCATGCAAAACAAGTCTAACACTTCCAGAAGTACTTTTTTAGTTCGTTGATTGTCACATCTTCTTCACTTAGCTTGAATATACAGTCCCTACCATTCCCTTCATCGGCATCACACATACCAAGCCAATTCAAACTGTGTTGTTTCGATTGGGGATGAGGATTATATAGATGCAAAAGTAAAAGAAAATTCCAGAGTCTTAGTTTTCATCTCTGGTGTTGCTATGTTTCCAGTAGGCCTGGATAGTATCCCAGCGGAGTCACTTCAGGAACACAAGAATTGCTCTACTACCAGCGAGCCTGGACAGCACCCTGACGGAGTTACTTGCTTCACCTATCTGTGTAGGAAGCCTTTCTCTTCTTTCGCCCTTTATTTCATTTTTCATTTTTTCATTTTTATTTGTTCAAAGAACTTTGCATAGGAACTTATTTATTTTATGGGGATGAAAGAGGGACCTTGACTTATTGAGAGAAGAAGAGGTTGTCCCTTCATAGAAGGATATTTATATGCAACTTTGACATACTTGTTAAGGTTTTCCTCCCGTCCTTAATCTACCTGACTTAGTTGAAAAGGATTATCTAAAAAATAGAAGACCAATTAGAGTAGGTGGTACTAGTTAAAATTGCAAACATATTTCACTATCTTTCTGTGAAAGGAACATACTTTTCATCAGAGTATCATCGACTAAAGAAATGAAAGATTCATGTAAAGAGAGGGAATAAATAGAAAACCAAGCGTTGATATCAGTACAACTTCCTCTTGGACTTCACCCTGCATGTTTGAGAAGCCAAACACGGTCTCATGCGAAAGTTATCCTATAACTAAATAAAAGAATAAAAGTGTAGAGTGGAAAGTAAATGAGAGCAAATCAAAGAAATAAACAAGAAAAGAAAACAACTACTCCTACTCCTAACCTAATAGTGAATAGCCCAAACTCACGTGAAATGAAACTTCCAATGCATCCACTGATGCATTGGTTGGCTTATGTACGCGAGGGAATGCATGTTAAGAAACAAATACAAGCATAACAACAAAAAAAAAAGATAAGGTAGTACAAACCAAAATGTTCAAAGTTTGAAATAACACACAGAAAAGAAAGAAAGAAGCATGCATGGGAGACATTTTGTGGGTGCATGGTGGTACACACTGCGACCTGAAGATATGCAAGCACAAACCTTCGAACTGCAAAAATGGGTAAACATAAAGAAAGAAGAAAATTTTTGTTTTTCAATTGTGCTCACCACATATGGGTCCTCCAATAACTGGGTGATAAGATCGTGTGCTACATATGGAGGATGCAAAAATTGTAAACAGATTGATTTGCAATGTTTGCGACAAAGTGATGAGGAGCCTGGAAAGATTCAACACATTTCTGATCAAAAGTGGGACTGACCTTAAGACTACGAGAACCTAACATAACCTTCAGCTCGGTCTGAAGTGCCTCGATATGTTTGGGAAGTTTCAATTCACCAGAAGGTGGATCACTGAAGAGGCTTAGAAAGATCAACATTGGAAAAATCAGAATCTTGATCAAATGAATCAATTAAAAGATCACGACAACCACCATCTGAATGTTCAAGATTACAAACAGAGGCATCATCATGATTTGACGAATCGTAAATAGGGGATGATGGGAAACGAGAAATTTCACCCTCTTTATTTCTAGAAAGATAAGATGATAGATTGGGAGGATCAGGTAGAAAAGATTTGCCCTCTCTGCATTCAGATGAAAAATTGGCATTCCACATGTTCTGAGAATGATTGAAAGTAGTAATATTGACAGAAACTAAATTTTCACAAGATTCAACACGAATGACAAAATCGTGGAAAATTTCAAGATAATACGGAAGAGGAGTGGAAGGAAGGAGGTCATCCTTCATCTCAAATTCTTGTTTAGATTTAGACTCCCACACATACTCATCGAAAATGATATTGCAAGTTGGTTTTTCAACACCAACTCCATCCATAACTTGATCCTCATGAACATCAAAAGAGAGATTTGAAACATGTGAACACAACACATCACAATCTGGAGGATTAGAGGGACCAAAGGATGGAGGACAAGGAGATAACACTTCATCACAACCATCAAAATCACAGTCCAAACATGCGTCGAAATTATGATTATGTGGGGTGGGAAAATATTGTGGTAGATCAATGGATGAATTCTCAACTTCTCCCACCTCAACCTGCGGAACTAGCGTTGTTTGATGAGAAGGGGATGAAGGGTCACTTGGAATAGCCACCTCATCCATCGAAAATTTAGAATCTCTAATACTAAGGTATGTTGGGAGAGGTTCGAAAGATTCAAGCTCATGTGGATTTTCTAAAATGTGAAGAAGATATAGGAATTTGTCTACCAAAAAATACCAATCAACATCATCTTCTATAAATTAAAAGAAAAAATGAATAAAACGATCGCGAAAATTATGAACAGATTCATCAGGTTCTTTTTACAAATTCAAAACTATCTTGCACGGATTTTTACGATCGTACATATCAAAGGCACGCAACAGATCTATGACAAGGTGTTTGAAAGAGTGAATGGAGTCATTAGGCGATGTGTTACACCATTCTCGTACACGCCCTTCAAACATGAGAATGAACAACCTATAGCCAACATCCTCACAGTGGATATTGTGCTCTGTGTAGAAATCAAGAAAAATTTTGGTGTGCTCAAATAAGGTTGTTTCACCCTCACTATTGAATTTCAAATTTAATAATTCATCAATAGTTCTTGTCGGCACTTTCAGATTTGTGTGTCTAGAAAAACATGTCGAGGTTATGATTTGGGAAGAAGTCATTAAATGAATGCAAAAATTCAAAACAGGCTTCAAGGGCTCAACTTGTCATTTATCCCTCCTTCCAGCGACAAAAATCTTGACGGTATTTCACCCGCCAACATTCAGGGGATCTCCCCAATATGAAGTCCCAACTATACGTCAAACCATTTGGAATAGGAGTCCCGGCAGTGGGTGGTAATTTTATTCCTTGACTGCAAAAATGCGCAGAGTGAAGTATGATAACTTTGGTGAGAGAAAGTGTGTGACCGTGCAGAAAGTCAAGTGTGATGCATGAAGGCTCCAACACACGAAGGGAAAATGAAGTGTACCCCTTGGAATCTTGTAATAGTACGCAGCTTGAAAGGAACACATAAGCATAATGACATCACAAGCTAAGATGTGGAATAGTCCACAAGTTAAAGTGATGAATTAATACAACAACAATATTCATACAAATGCAAACGAAATAGTTCATAAGCATAAGTGTAAGTTAAATAACATACATTTAAAATACAACAAGAATAGTCCTACTATATTCGAAAAATATGCATGAAAGTGTGTTGGCTCTGATTTTATTATAAGTGAAAGTTCCATTCATACATATGCCATTGACGGACCATTAGCCCCAGTAGTGGAACATTAAAATCAAGAACACCTACTCCTCCAAAGAAGTATACTCGCTATGTGTTATAGAGAAGCCAAGGCTCTTCACAATACTCCCTTTACATGAGTTATGAGGTTTTATTTATAACAAGGGGGTGGATAACCCTTCAACTCCCCTTTATGACCTTTGGACTACCCTCATGACTCTTCAACTTCTTTCGAATGACTCATTACATTACATCATGACTCTTCACATTCTAATATTGAGACCTGGAATTTCACTTTACAAAAGAATTACGAATAATATTGCATTTTACATTCATACCCATATAAGACAAAATAGGGTAGAGATAACTTGACAACCTAACATGACAAAATGCTATGATGCTTGAGTTTGGAAAAATTCTAGCTCAGCAACTTCCACTCGATGCGTCTCGATAACATATTGGTGCCAAGCTCGGTATTGTGTGATGATATACCCAAACTGAATGATTGTGTATGGCTGGAAGCGAACTCTAGCCTTCATGGCATCCATGTATAATGTCTTGGAACCAGTTTCAAGTTCGTTTTGAAGCATGAGCAACATTTTTCTAATTTGGACAAGACCACCAGTATAGTTCTGCATGTTTTGTCTGTTCAACTCCAAATATTCCTTGGTGTAAATCTGTCTCAACTGTTCCAAGTACTCTTCGATCTCCTTCTAAACTTGGTTCCTGGGTTTGGCTTTAGTGAGTGAACCGACTGATGGGATCTTGTGTGTTTTCACCAAGACATCCAAACTACTAAACAATTGTACATATGAGGCTTGAATGCTGCTAATAAATGAGGCAAGCTACTTTTTGTTTTGAATCAACATCTGAATTCTCTGTTTCTCCATGTCTTCTTGTGGCTACATTTTCTTTACTAAGTCAAGTGGTGCACCTTTGTATCACATTTCCCATTCTTGCATGTAGGTAATGGCATCTTGTATGTTCTTGAGAGTTTTAACAAAATCTTTGCTCTATCGTTGTAGGCCATGCAAACAAAAAACTGCTTTATCTATGGTCACAAACCCCTCATAGAGTTTCAACTTGGTTTCTCCAAGTTTTGATACTTTAGCAAGTATCTTTGCTCTCATCTGCTCCAAGTAGACCTATGCGGAAACTACATTTTGTTTTGTTGCATGGATTTATTTTGCCTCTTGCCTGACAACATGCATGTTATGTGCCATTTTCTCATTCTTGGTCGTCAAATACTGAATGTGTGTTCTCGTTGCTCCTACAAATGCCAAGTTGGCTTTAGCAATGGCATTTTGATTCTTCCTAGTATCTGCCACTACCACATTTTCTCTAACGAATCCAGGTGATACCATATCATCTGGAAAATGCTTTCTCCATGCTTATACAATATTCTTTTGGAACTCATCAAATGACAGATTGTACACATCCATTACCAAATCATCATTGCGAGGAACAACATCCCCTTCCTCGTTCGATGTTGGCTCTGTTTATGGAGGTGGTGGAGACTGAACGTTGACCTGTGGTGCACTCGACATCAAATGAACATCTTCATTATATGGCTCCTATTCCATATCCATATATTTCACTTCAATCAAGTGCTCAATCTACTGATAAAGCTCGCAATCCTGCATTTGTTCACCTTCCTCCTCAATTGTTGGTTGGTTGTGTTCCTACTCTGCAACTTGTATCGACATTGTTTCTTCTATCATTACACCTTTCCTTTGCTCTTCTTTCTTATTTTCCTTCTCTTCTTGTTCTCTCCTCCTAAACTATTATTCTTCCTTCAGTTTATGTTCTTCCTCCTACAACTTAAGATCTACTTCCTACAACTTATGCTTTTCTCTCTTCCTCCACTCTTCTCTTTGCATCCTCAGCTTCCTCTTTGATAAAGCTTCTTTCATGAAAATAGGATCTGCTTTCATCTTGCATCCTTGTTCTCCCTTTCGATTGTAAGAAAAAATTATCTTCCCTTGTCCTACATGGGATTTTTGCCTTATGTTTTTATTTCTTCCAGAATTGTTGTCGTATGTGGAGTATCCTGTGAAGTCCCTGTTAAACTCACCGGCTCATGGAGTCTGGAGGCATTGTAGCAGTTCCTCCATGGATCCTCCTCTGGCTACTGAAATGCCTCGTTGATCCACTAAAAGTAATTTCTCTCACAGTGGTCTCTACAAATACCATGGGGATCATACAGATTAAAGACACGACTACCGAATGCAAACTTCATTATCTCATTTCCCTCTATATTCGTCCCTTTCATGTTATTTATCTCATATAATCTAATTTGCAAAGGAAGAGTGGGCCATGGTTCTTTCTTTTTCTTGTGAAAAGTTGTCAACAACCCTGTGGCGAGATGATATGACACTTCTTGCATGACAAGATTTTCGATGGCAGGATTCTCTCCACCGAACACTCTAAGGAAGGTGCCACCCAGCGAGGCATACCAATATGTGATGTTTGGTATTGCCTCCATTGCTCCTCATGGCATGCAAGGAAGATCTTCTTCAAAGATTAGCTTCTAAAGAAAGATTATGAACCGGGCAGTTAGTTATTCCATTACCCCTCGATGATTCCAATTTGAAGCAGCATGCAGTAAATATGCATGGCAATTTCTCGTGGTGTCCATGTCCAATTCATTCCAGGAAACTGATTTTGTACACAAATTGAATCCAGTAAATATGTAGACATATAAAACCTTGTCTGCTCACCATTGGGAGGACTTTGGGCCTGTGCTACATGGGCTCTCAACTATCGAGCTAACATATATAACCAGTTGAATGGCTTCCCCTCATTCACAACCTTGTTCAATAAGACTTACCACCCTTTAGGAAAGGTCTTTGTGCTCTGCTAACATGGATCCTACAAGCTAAGATAACCAAGAGCTGGTAGGCCTTCCTGAGGGACTTTTTCTTGTATAAATGGGTGGGTGTTTGTCTAAACTTCGATGTCTCTTTAACCCAGCATTTGACAATGTCTTGTGTATTCACATAGTTGTTGGTGGCATATAAAAATGAATCCATGAGCTTCACTAGCTCAGGAAATCGATACATGTGCTGATAATATTTTGCCTGAAAGGTAGAAAGATTTTGTCCACTGGCACTGTTGAATGTCATGGTATGCTCATCAATGTGTGAAACAATCTAGTTGATGACATCTGCACATGGGAAGGGGGGATATCTGCATGTAACCTTGTGTAATATTGACTGTGGAATACTGAGATAAACATTTTGGTCCTCTAGATCTGCCTCAAGGCTCTTTTTTGAAAGAGCTTCAATAATTTGTTGCCATGTTAGTGTTGACCCCTTTTCTATAAACAGCTAAGTGTCCACATACATTGATAAGCCCCTTTTCTATAAACAGCTAAGTGTCCACATACATTGATAAGTATATTGATGTTTGCTCAACTCGTTCCCTAGTACTGCTTTCAATGGTCTCTTTTGAAGTAGCTCTCTTTGGTGCCATGGTAACAGTGACTGCTAGAACAAGTGCTTCACAAGTGTGATACCTGCGGGAAAGGACACTCATGGAAAGAAAACATTAGCTTCTACAAATCAACCTTCAAAGCATAATCAATGAGAAAACTGGGAAACTAGAGAGAAGGATTGCACAATTTTTATCAATGAGGGAGATAAGATGATTGTTGGAATTGTGCCTTGTGCAGTCCCAACAGCTAAGGATGAAGCTTGAGGCTTGAGACTATACAATGTGCAGTCCCAGCCTGAGTAGAGACTGCGCAGTCTCAATGGCAAAGGTGATAGACTGATCACTGGAATTGCACAATGTGCAGTTTGTCCAACCTATATTATGCATTGCGTAGTTCCAAAGACCAAGCTTTTAGCTTGTTCTTTAGGATTGTGTAGTGCCTAGCTAGGCAAGAAAAGATCTGGCCAAGGAAAGTGCAGATCTTCCTGATGGAAGTATGAAAAATGAGCAGAAATGGATGATGATGTGAGGTTGAATGCAAAACTAACTAAGCATGAGTAAATGAATGTAGCTGAAATTAAGAAACAGAAAAACAGAGGGAAAATCAAGTATGTGAGGAGAGTTGCCACAACAGCGACCATCGGTGCAAAAACAGGAAAACTAGTGCGACACTTGTGAAAGGAAAACAAAAACTTAGAACAACACATCTACAAGTTAAAACAGGTTAAAATGCTAGCAAATATGAAGGTAAATAAGTAAAACAACACTCACATAAGCGAAATGATAAAAGCAACAGAAAAAGTGGCAAAGAAGACAAAAGTGAATCTCACCCGGAAAAGCGATGATGACCATACCGAAGGTTCCTTGATCTCCTAGGGAATGCTAGAGCTCCAAGATCAAATGTTAAAATGAGCTCTAGAGATGTCGATTAAATAAATTTTAGTTAATTAGGGTTTATGAAATGCATTCCTAAAATCAAGGAAAAAGTGACACTTGGTGGAAGTTTCTAAAAATAGTGAAAGTGCCTCCTTTGGGATACTAATAATATATCCCTATTTTTTTCGGGATGTTTTTCCTTTTTTTTATTTTTGGGGAAAACTTGGCACGCATGTTGCTGGGAAATATTGCGCAATTATGGGGAACTGGGGAACTTTCCGACTCAGTGCACTGCGCAATTTCTGAGCTCAGTGAGGGATTGCGAAGTTTCTCGGCTCAGTGTTTGGCTTCCCTCCATGAATGCATAGTTTCTAAGCTCAAAGTTGACATGTATCTAGAACTGCACAATTCCCATCATCAAGGTTGCTTGCCCTCAAGGATTGTGCAATTTCTAGAGGCAAGCCCAGAACTGTTGTAAGACCAAATCAGGAGATCACTTGTGAGTTAGAAAGATCAGTTAAGTGTGGAAACAAGAAAACACAAACGCAAATGAAAAATATAAGTCTAAATCAAAGCATGAATACCTAAATTAGTGCAAGGTAGGCTCTTATGGATAGGAACGAAGGCTCCAAAATCGAAACATAGGCAAAATTTTGGAGGTTGGTTGTATCCACTACAACAAGTCCATAAAATTCTGGAGCTAAATTCTAATTCTTATTTTGCTTAAGTATATATTTATTATTAGGTTAGGTTGTAGTATAAAAAATATGAAATCACCCTCCTCAAATTGTTTTTCACTTCAATGTTGCTCTACTTGCTACTTCATATTGCTTTTCACCATTTAAATGTTTTCTTTAAGAATTGTCAAAGTTTCTTTAGTCTTCTCCATGTGTGCCTCTATTTATTGTATCTTGGACTAATCTTGCAAAAAGTGTGAGATAATAGAAGTTGGCTATCCATTGAGGACCTCAAATGGGGACATTTTAGTAGATGTGTGATAGGTGGTATTGCACCATTATTCTTCCATAAGAAGCCATTTCACTTATTGAGATTACTTGTTCTAAGAATAACATCATAGATAACCCAATAAGCATTTGCTAACTATTTCTATTTGACCATTTCTTTATAGATGATATCTTGAACTCGTATATAGTGTTGTTACACTCATCTTCCATAATTTTTTCTAAAATTTTCATATGAATTTTGGATCTGTATCCTTACTATATTTCACAAAACCATGAATTTTATGAATGTCCTTCATGAACACTTCTACCACTTTTCTTGTTGTATAAGTATTTTGAATTGCTCAAAAATTTGGATATTTTGGGATAATATCAATGAGCACAAAAATGGCATCCTTACCTTCTAATTTTTGTAACTTGGTAATGAAGTCCACTAATATCTCTTCCCATCTTTGATTAGTTCTATGTAATGGTTGTTGCAATCTTATAGTTTTTATTGTCTCTCGTCGATTGCTTTTGAAAAAAAATCCTTCTCTTACAATTTTTTTAATATCTTTCTTCATTCCTTCCCGAAATAAATATTTTTTGATCCTCTGATATGTTTTAAGAAACCCTAAAATTTATGCCATTGGAGAGTTAGGGGAATTCCTTAATATTCATTGCTTAAACTTTGATTGAGGACATAAAAATATTCAACCCTTGTACCACAATATATTTCCCTTCCACTTCCAATATTCCATAAAGCTCATCCCTTATTTTATAGATTGTATTTTTTGTTTAGTATTATTGTCATGTTTCCATTCATGGAGAACTTATTTAAACCATAAAGGAAAACAATAGGTAATTACGTGTCAACATGAGGCTTCTTCTACTCTATAAAGAGAACCCGCCACTACATTGTCCTTCCCCTTTTTGTAGATTATTTCAAAATCAAACCCTTACATTTTTTCTACCCATTTTTGTTGTTTTTCTTATGACAATATTTAATCCATAAAATACTTTAGGCTATCATGGCCTATCTTGACTTTAAAGTGCCTCCCAATGCTATATTGTCTCCATTTTTTAGTTGTATGTCAAATTTATTCCATTTCTTTTTCATATGTAGATTTCAACAAATATTTTCCCTTGAATTTTGTGTGTTCAAAAGTCAAAGGTCTCCCTTCTTGTATCAATACTGCTCTAATTCCTTGTCCTGATGCATCAAATTCAACTATGAATGTTTTACAAAAATCAAACCAATACTAGACTTGTAGAATATAAAGCAACCTTTAAGATTGAGAATGCCAAAGTATCCTCATCATTCAATACAAATGATTTTTTCTTCAAAATAGATATTAGTGGGATGACAATATTGGCATAATTCTTAACAAAATTCTGGTAATATTATGTAAGAACCAAAAATCCTATAATGCTCTTGATGTTATTAGTAATAAGCCATTTTGTAAAAGCATGGACCTTTCTAGGGTCCAATTTAACTCCTTCCTTCAAAACAATATGATCCAAATACTCTACTTCTTGTTTCCCAAAAGCACATTTGGATATTTTTACATACAATTAATATTTTCAGGAATTTATAGAAACATATTCACATGTTTAATATGGCCTTCCCATGATTTTTTATAGATAAGTATATCATTAAAGAAAACAAACATAATTTTTTTAAGATGGGATTGAAAAAAAAATTAATAAGGCTTTGAAAAGTAGAAGGAGCATTAGTCAAATTAAAGGCGTGACAGAGAACCCATAGTGACCTTCATGTTTTCTAAAATTCGTTATGTGAAAGTATTCTTTTCTTAATCTAATTTTGTGACATACTTATTTAAGATTAAGATTTGTAAAATAATCCACTCCATGAAGCTCATCGAATAGCTCATCAATATTTGGGATGTGGAATTTATCCTCAATTGTGATTTTTCTTAGATCTCTATAATCATGATGCATTAAATAAGAATTATTGTTTTTCTTGCCAACACTATTGGATCTTAAAATGAACTCCCACTAGGTTGAAGAATACCTTTGTACCATTTTCACTATCTCTCCCCTTTTTATGAGGATATCTATAAGGCAAGTATTAGTTCAATTAGATGTTCGTGATCTCTAGATGGAGGAAGACCTTTAGGAATTTCTTGCAAGACCTTATAGTGTTTTTCCAAGGTGTATTTTAATTCCTTTGGAATAATTCTTCTTATTTTACTTCCATATAATAAATTCTAACCACAACTCCCCTCCTACCCCTTTACAACGGTTGTTCCATTCTTTGAGAGTTGATGACTTGAGAAGGTACAAATTTTAACCCTTTCAGTTAATATTGAATCACTTTAATTAAAATATCATGATTAATTCCTTATAGTTTGTACAAATTGTACCTTATGTTCTCATCCATTTAATCCCTAAAACAAAATTTACACCTCGAATGGGAATGGCATACATTGGACTTTATAAATTATATTCTCCCATATTCAAGTTAATGTTGTGGCATTTTCCCACATAGTCAATAATCCACCAATTAGCAACCAAAACTTGAAAATTTGGCACTTTATATATTAAACAATTAAGGTGATTTTCTAATCTTTTATTCAATGAAGTTATGGGTGCTACCTGATTCAATGAGCACTATGACCTTTTTCTTCTTGATTTATCCTACAACCTTAAATGTTTGAGGTGTTAACAAACCTACCAATGCATGAAAAGATATTTTACACCTATCTAAATCAATGTTGTGCACAATTTATACATCAATTTCCTGCTCTTTTAATTTAACAAGTTCTTTTTCATCCTTTTGTGTAAATGACTCCATTTCCTCTTCATCATTATTTTCCAAAGTAAAAAATTGTGTTTCTTATCATTTATTCCCTTTTGATCACTTGTTATTACAACCAAATCATATTCCTTTTTCTCTTCTTTCCTCCATTTACTTCTATGATATTCAAGTAGGTAAACTTGGTAGGATTGCCTTAAGAACCTCAAAACAAACTCTATTTCTTGTATATGTTCCAATGGTAGACTTGTGTGTAGTCATATTCTTGGATTGAACATGATGAGAAAATTTCATAGCTTCCCTAATATTTTTATGATTTTTTAAGGAAAAATCATGTTTAATGTCTTCTTTATCCCATACAAGATTCCAACAAATGTTCATCACATATGTTATCCACCCTTATGGCCAATATTTGAAATTTTAAATTATAATCTTCAACATCATCTAAGTGCTTGATTCTTGTTAATTGACTAAAGTAGTCTTGTTCCAAAACTTTTTTTTATTGTGCTTCTAAGTCTAATAAGAAAAAGGCTTCCTTTTAACCACCCATTAATACCATTGATAGGGTTTTATCTCAAAGCAAAAAGTTGTTATGTAACTCTTTTGCTTCTCATCCATGATATTATGTTTTAAGGCCCTAATAATTAAATTAGTATTTTCTTAGTTATGGTTAGGTCAACCTAGTCGTGATGATGGGTGGAGTGTTTTCCTGAATCATCGTACACCTCAGCGATTCTACATAGTATTCCATAAGAAGCTCTCAACATCAATTTGTAGCATTTCACTTTATCTCCTATTTATAATAAAGGAGATTCATTTGTATAGGCATCATATTTTGTCTTGTGTAAAAATATGTTCCCTTATCAAAGTGAATTGTTATTTTTTATCATATTCAAAGCATTGGTTCATAATATTTGCTATCAAAGTTATGATCCTAGGTCTTATTTCTTCAATCAAGACATCTTGGCATTTTCAGTGTAATGTTTATTCTAAGAAGTTTTAGGTAGAAATTTTTTTAGGAGATTGATATGAAATATCAAGGTATAGATGATAAAAAAAATTAAGCTCTAAAATTTTGAATATATATCTTATGGAAAACAGGTTTTGTGACTAATCTTGAAATTGGTTTTAAACAAATCACTTGAAATTTCCACTATAATTCATTTTATGGGAATTTTCAGACAATGAAAATTTGTGGAGACTAAGAAGAAATATCATAGTATAGTTGGTAAAAATTTAGGTTTTGGTTCACTATACTTCAGAGATATAGTCTATGGAAGATAGGGTTTGTGACTAATCCAAGAAATTTTTTTAAAAGAGTCATCTTGAAATTTTCACTATAACTCTTTTTGATGAAGTTTCAGACTCTAAAATTACCAAAATAATGAGACCACAAAGTGAGTTACATATGGAGAGAATTATGGAAGATGAGTGGAAGAATACTATCTATGAGCACAACTTATTATCCACAAAAGGATCATAAGAAAAATAATTAACAAATGTTTAGAGGGTTATCTGCAATGTTATTCTTTACACAAGCAATCTCAATCGATGAAGTGGCTTCCATTGGCAAAATCGTGGTATAATACCACCTATCACACATCTACAAGAATGTCCCCATTTGAGGCCCTTTATGGATATTCACCTCCTAGTATCTCATACTTTTTGCAAGATAAGTCCAAAGTACAAGCAATAGAGGCACATACAAAGAAGATTAGAGAAACTTTTACCATTTTTAAGAAAAACCTTCAAAATGCACAAAACATACGAAGCATCAAGCACATCAACATTGAAGTGAAAGACAATTTGAGTAGGGTGATTGGGTATTTTTGAAACTGCAACTTTATAAGAAATCTAAACTCAAACAAAAGAAGAATCAAAATTTGGCCGCAAAATCTTATGGACCCTACAAGATTAATCACACAATTGAACAAGTGGCATATGAATTATATTTTCCTTCTTCTTGCATTCATAAGGTTTTTCATGTATCTTGTGTAAAGAAGGTTTTGGGACAATCTATTATAGTGCAAGAGAACTTCTAGAATTAGATTAAGAAGGGAAGTTGATCCTTGAATGAAAAGAATGTATAAATCGACTTTCTCTATCTCTTTAAAAAAAACCATTATTGAGCACCTAATCAAGTGGAATAATATATGTGTAGAAGAAGCTACATGAAAAAATAAGTAGTTTGTGAAGAAACACCCTCAATTACAAGCTTTGAAGGAAAAAAAAAATTTAAAGGGAAAAGCTATGTTAAGTCCCTAATAAGCATTCATTATTAGCTTATTTGTTATGGTAAGGTTTTCCTAGCGGTAGGTTACAATGTGTCATGATGTCCCCTATTTATAATAAATGAGATTCATTTGTATAGGCATAATATCTTGTCTTGTGTATATGATTCATTGTAAAAGTAGGTTTCCTCCTCATAGTGGATTGTTTTTCATTGATATTGTATCATTTTCAAGGCATTTGTTCATAGCATTATGCAATCTAAAATATTGCTCTATTTGATTCAACTAGGTAAAGACCTTTGTTCCATCAAGCTTATTTAATGAAACCTTGGGAAGGTTCATACCCCTTAGAGATCATTTATAATTAAATATAGTATTAGAGCTAAATCCACCTGCAAAATACTTATTATCGGAAAGTTGTTCAACATGGATATTAACTTTACTTTCATGAACCCCTTCATTCATATTATCAATTTCAAGGAACCTCCTATCTAAAGCTTGTGTGATCTCATGTTCTAGTTATCTATTTTTCCATTTCTTCACCCATCTATTTTTTAAGGTATTCCTAAGAACATGTTAAATTGATCTGAAACGGGATGAGAACTTCTCCTCTCAAAAATTGATCGTCCTTTGACGCTTTGTGAGTAAACAAAATGGGTCTTTAGAAGGTAACAAGTTTCATAATCTCTTCAAGGTGTTGATTTAGTTTTCACATGAACTTTTAAAAAGTAACACATTCACATGCAACTCAAAATACAAAACATGAAGAGAAGAAACCAACATTTGATGATGGAGTTCACCCCTCCTGGGCTATGTCTCTAGTCCTGCTCCAACAATTAGACCGCTCTATTGATTTCAGTGGTCAAAGAGTACTTGCAAATTGTTGACAATTGAGTGGCTTATTTCCCCTACAAGGAAACATTCTCTTATAAAGAATTATCACTCAAAAAATATGATCCTCTACAACAAGTCATGAAAAGGTCAACGTAAAAAGTACTAACACATCGGGTCCTTGTACATCACCTGAAATCCAAGCACAAAATGTACAACTCCACATTGAAGTACTGAAAAGAAATTATCTCATGAACAAATAATGAGAAATGAAAAAGAAGAGTTACACAACAAATTCATAGTTGTTGTAGATGAAATAAGAAG
Organism: Pinus taeda; assembly: GCA_000404065.3. NCBI lineage: Eukaryota > Viridiplantae > Streptophyta > Pinopsida > Pinales > Pinaceae > Pinus > Pinus taeda. Next base: position 31,742 of record APFE030672584.1, read on the forward strand.
GCTGGGGAAAACCCCTACAAGGTTCTCTCCATGCTCAAAATGCCTTCAAAATTGCTTCATAACCTCTTATTGTCTTTGGCACTAAAATATTCAATACTACAAAAATTCCATCATAAAGTGCTCAAATAAAAAGAAATTTAAGGCTTCCAACGGATTTATAATGCTCAAAAACTCCTATTTGGGCTCTTCTTGATCTCAAAAAGACCAAAAATTGAGCAAGTTATGCCTCCTTGAAGAATTTCTACTATTTGTCCCACAATTTGGCCAAACTCGCAAAGTGTGCGACAATTTCGCACACAAATGTTGCAATTTTTCACCTCATTAAAATTCCCAATAACCCCTATGCACAATAACAAGGCCACATGGGGCACATACGGCCGAGGACTGGGACCAATAGTCTGCCCCTGTCGGCGCTGGCACATTTCTCTTCGGGGTTGTGGTCATGTGGAGCGTGACGTGGTCAGAGGTTGGGCCAAATGCCTTCCCCCACCGAGCTAGCCTCCACTCCTTCGTGGATAATTTCACATGGGCATTGAAAACTAAGGGTCAAGGCTTATCTACTCGGCCCTTTCGCCTAACCCTTAGTCGCATGTACAGGGTCATATGGTAAGTTTCGTGACTAGGGGATGGGGCTAGTCCCCTCCCCCTCCGCTAAGCCTTTCTTCATGGTCTGGTGTACAATTTTATGACCAAGGGCTAGAGCTAACACTTGTCCCTTCTCTCCTAGTGTGCAAACTTGTTAAATTTAAATATAAATTGGTTTCATAGTATGGTAAGAACCATTGTGTGGCCCACCGATAAAGCGCAAAGATTGTGTGCGGAAAGTTTTGGGTTTGACCCCCGCCAAGGCCTTCGGGCCCGTTAACCAAATTTTGACCAATGTGGAGGCGCCAAATGGCGGCATCTAGTTGGGCCATGTGGCAGCCTCCTACTAGGTCACCCAAAGCACTTTGACCAATAAAATAATGCCAACACACACCTGTGCAGAGTCCAAACACGGCAAGATATTATTGGCCCTCTATATGCCAATTTGGCATGCTAACATCATCATGAAATCAACAGTATGGACTACCCAGTCAGTAACCCAGTGAGCCCACTTGCAAAAAAGTTATTGTTAATCAAAAACTTCAAAACACCATAACTTTGTCATACGGTGTCGAATTGAGGTGATTCAAGCATTGTTGGAATTAGGATGATGAACACTACGAATTGACACTAGTTTCGGTAGATTCCAATCACTTTAATTTTTTAGCCTAATTTTGATCTCCATATCATACCTCCCCACTAGGAACTCTTAGACCCCAAAATTTTATCTTTTCCTAGCAAATAAATGAGGAAAAAACTCATAAACTTTCACAATATTAATCCTTTAGTTATGTTTCAATTGGTGCTTTTGAGGTCTAATCAAGGTACTCCAATAATGAACAATAGACGCACGCGCAACAGCCTGAGCTGTGCAGACCTAGCTGCCTCCCTAACCTCGCAGGCCTCTCTCGGCAACCTCCTGCTGTTGAGTTTTCTCTGACCATGCAACACTCTAAAGAGGGCGACCCTCCCTCACCCAACCACCAAGGAAACGAATAAAATTAAGAAGCATTCGCATCCCTGATTGCTGCGAATGGAGCTCCAAGGAACAGGCCAACAATCAACAAATTTGTGAAGAAGCTCGAGGATTTACTAGAGATCTCTCTTCCACCTGCTCTCCCTCGAAGAGCAGCTCTTTCACTGGCAGAATGCGGACTTGTTAGATAGTTCATGGGGCTATGGCCATCACCCAAATCAGTACAAAAATGGGTTGAAAGAAACTAGAATGCAACCACCCAGGGGAAGATAGCAATACGATTTTGTGGAAGGTGGTATTACATTTTTCTTTTCGAATCAAAGGAAGACAGAGATCTGATATTCAGAAATGGTCCATACTTCATGGATACTAAAGGTTTATATCTAAATAGGCGGACGCCAGACTTCGATCCAAAAATGGATGTCCCAAGTGCAGTCCAAGTCTGGGTCAAACTTCCACACCTTCCACTACATTCCTGGGAGACGATTTGGTCAAAGCTATAGGAAATGCAGTGGGAAATCATATAGATAGATGCGAACCAAAGGACAACATGCACGCATGTGCCAGAATATGTGTGGAAGTAGATCTTGGAAAAGGTCTTCCAGAGGCAATAAATATCAAGGTCGATCAGTGGACGCATATATAGCAGCGGGACTACGAGCATATTCCATTTAAATGCAGGGTATGTCATGTTTATGGTCATTTTGCTAATAGGTGTCTTAAAAACAAGAGAATGAAAATGTAGAAGAACAAGAGAATACATGGGAACAAGTAAAAAGGAAAAAACCCATCAACAAGCAGCCAATATCAAATGCCTCCCAGCTCCAAGAACTAAATGAGACTACTTCTCAGCCCTCATTGAAGGTTATCCCCCCTATTCACACATCTCTGAACCCCTTCGGGCCTTAGGAATACCATATTGATCCACCCTCTCCCAGATCCCCAACATCGAACCCCTCCTCCCTTGCTCTCATACACTCCTCATCTATCCCTAACTCCCCCCCAACCCCCTCCCTCAGTGGACTGCATACTAACCAAAAATCAAGCTAAAGAAAACCCCCAAACTTGGGATCATCAAAAAAAAGTGGGAAGGAAATCCAACAAGGAAATTAGAGATGAGGTAGCGGCTAAAGAAATGGCACTAGGAACTCAACAACCAATGGAATCCTTCCTTGGGAAAAATACAAGAAACAATGAAAAAGATCAGCAAAGAGGAAATGGAGGATCACATCAACACAACAGTAAATAATGATAGTGGTATCTTGGAATTGTCGAGGCTTTGGCACCACTTTCAAAGCCAATGCAGCTAGAGATATTTTAATCAATGAAAAGTTGGATATCTATATGATCCAAGAGACCAAAACAAGCAAGCAAGAAAATAAAAAATTGATTCAAAAATTAAGAAACTATGAAGGAATAGTGCTAGAGGCTACGAGAGTATCAGGAGGAATATGTACCATATGGGACAAAAATAAATGGGAACTAATAAATCAAAAAATCAGCAGTCACTGGATTAGAACATATTTGAGAGATCTCAACACAAAGGAACTATATAGCATTATGAATGTATATTCTCCAAATCACTATAGAGAAAAAGAACACTGCTAGAAATCAATTAAAGAAGAACTAGCAGAAAGACAAATGGGAAATTAATCCTTGAAGGAGATCTAAATTTGATAAGGAACACTGAAGAAAAATTTGGCGTGAATTATCATCCAGATATGTTAAGAGAAGCCCTTGAAGAAATAATAGAACAACATAAACTAATCGACATTCCACCAAGCAATGGGAAGTACACTTGGAGTAATAAGAGAATTGGCAAGAATAATATCAAGGAAAGGTTGGATAGAATCTCAGTACAAGAAAACACAGCAGTTGAATTCACTCTTGTGAAAAGCAAGATCTTCCGCACAACAGCTTCATATCACAAGCTAGTGGCATTAAGCATGGGTAATTTGGAAAATCAAGGCCCGCTCCCCTTCAGATATAATTCGAGTTGGGACAGCAAGGAAAAATTTGGAAAACAAATCAAAGCGAGTTGGAAAAAAAATTGCATTGGGTCTCCTCAGTATGTTTGGGAAACAAAGCTAAAGAATTTAAGGCTGCATTTAAAAACTTCGGCAAGAGAAAATGATATACGAGACAAAGCTAGGAAAATTAAATTACAAAAAAAATGGACAGCATTCATAAGGAAAAAGAAAACAAACAATAAAGAAAACAAGATTATCTACAAGAAAAGGAAGTCTTATTGTGAAATCTAAAGCAAAATAGGAAAGAAGAAGAAGAATGTCGAATGAAATCCAGATGTCTTTGGTTGAAATGAGGAGATAAAAACACAACATTTTTCATAATTCAATGAAAATAAGGAGGGCAAGCAATTAGATTGAATAGATTCAAGTAAATGGGCATGAGATAAAAGGAGCTGAAGAAAGAAAAATAGCAGCTCACAACTACTTCAAAGATCTAATCACAACAAGCGACCAACAGGCAGTTAATGAAGAATTTTTACAACACATAAATAAAAAAATAAGTGATCAGCAAAACACGGAAATAAATAAAGAGATCCCTGAGGATGAAGTCAGGGAAGCAGTCTGGTGCCTTCACCCTGACAAAGTTCTGGGGCCAGATGGGTTTACAATGGCTTTTTATAGACAACATTGGGATATTATTAAAAAATATCTTATGAGAATGATAAAAAATGCCTTTCCAAAAAAAAATTGGAGGAAACACAAAATCTTCCTATTTGGCACTCATACCCAAAGAGTCCAATCTAGTAACATTCAACAGATATAGAACAATCTCTCTTTGCAATTCTTCTTATAAGATAATAACCAAAATTCTTGCAAATAGAATTAAGAAAAATCTTCTGGAAATCATATCTGAAAATCAAGGTGGATTTGTTCCCAAGCGGAAAATCACAGATAATGTGATCATTGTTTAAGAAGCTATTCACAGCAGTATTCAAAGGAAAGAGAAAAGAATTATAGTAAAGCTAGATATGGAAAATTATTTTGACAGAGTTAATCATGATTATTTTGCAGCAGTACTCAAAAAATTTGGCTTTTCAATAGACATTATAGAGACTACCCAGGTGTGCATATCAACCCCATGGATAGTTCCTCTAATAAATGGAAGGCCCAGTAAAAATTTTCAGAGCACAAGAGAGCTACAACAAGGCTATCCCCTATCTCCATTCCTATATATCATCATGGTAGAAACATTAAGTGCAGCGCTGGAAAGTCAGAGAAAGGAAAAAAATTAACATGTATACAAATAGCAAGAGGGGTCAACGATATAAATCACTCACTTTTTGCAAATGACACCCTTCTTATCAGAGGGGCATCAAGCATAATAGCTAGAAGATTTAAAAAAGTGCTGGATGATTTTCTCCAAGCCTCAAGAAGAATGTTAAATAACACCAAATGCAGAATATATAGTTTAAACACTTCTCCAAGAGCTATGCAGCATATATCACAAATACTAGAAATTCCAATACAAACAAGATGGACCCACTTTACTTATCTTGGGCTGCCCCTAGCAAAGGCAAATGAAAAAGAGGAATTATGGAGCAAGAAAGTGGAAAAGATGAAGGATAAAATTCAGAATTGGGGAGTGATGTGGCTTAATTTGGCAGGAAGAGTGATCATGATTAAGGCACTCCTTTCGGCCCTTCCCATTTATCAATATGCGATTATTCTGGCCCCGGCAAGTGCCGACAAGCAAATGGAAATAATAATAAGAAGCTTCCTATGGCAAGGAGGTAAACAAGAGAACAAAAAATTCAGCCTAGTCCGATGGGAGTAAGTCACCCTTCCCTATGAAAAAAGAAGTATAGAAATTCGCTTACCAGGTCAAATGAACATTGCTTTAGGGACAAAAATAATTTGGAGAATGATAAGTGGAAAAGAACAATGATGGGAAAAAGTACTAGTAATGAAATATTTAAATCATCATAGAAAAAAATTGATAACTGAACCTATTCCAGTCAGGCCTTGCACACAAATCTGGAAACTTGTAAAAAAGATAATTCCTCTTATTAGAGATCAAATTTCTAAAAATCCAGGGAATGGCAAACCAGTTGCAATCTGGGAGGACCGAATAATGGGAAGAGATCCTCTAAATCTCCAGTGGAATCTAAGAGGACTTCATTGTTGGATGGAAGAGAGAAGGATAAATTCCTTATACTCAATCTCTGAGTGGGATCAGGATAATTGGCTTGGATGGAAAATACCAACAATTCCAAAAATATTGAAAATTCAATGGGAGAAACTAAAATCTCACCTATTAGGGGCAGCTCCCATACATAGATAGGATCAGGACAACTTTGTATGGGACCCAAATGGAGGGGAACATATGGTGAAATCAGGGTATAATATCCTCCAAGAACAACAAAATCAACAATATTGGAGTCTATGGAAAGCAACCTGGGAAACAGAATGTCTTCCTAAAATCGAAGTTTTCATTTGGACTCTTCTCAAAGGTAAAATCCTAACCTATCAAAAAAAAAAAGGAACACAAGGGCCTTCCAGGTGTGTCATGTGTCAAATGGAGGAAGAAACAATTCAACACATTTTCATGAATTATAGGGTGGCTAGAGAATGTTGGACCCAGATAACAAGTCCACTGGAAATAAATATAAATTTTCCAAATCAGTTGTCAGCACTTCATAAAACTTAGGATAAGAGCTACCCGTATTCAAAGAGAAACAAGCACACAATAAGCAGGATTTGGAAATGCCTGCCCTCAATTATGTGCTAGCAGATCTGGTTAGCCAGAAACAAATGTATTTTCAAAGAATAAAAAGCAAGTATAGGCAAGATTCTTTCAAAAACATGGAGCCTAGTATCATAAATAATAAGCACCAATGGAATATCAAGTATGGATCAGAACAGCCTACAACAAGAAGAAAAATATTGGTATATCAAAGCAATATTAGAAAAAAATAGAAGCTACAGCAAAAGAGAAAAAAGCTTCCACAGCCAAGAATTCGAAATCAAGGTTGGATGACAAAAAAATTGAATAATGGATGAAAAACAAAAAAGATTCAAACTTTTTTTCGATGGGGCTTCAAAAAATAACCCAAGAAAAGCAAGGGTAGGCGGAGTAATTACAGATTCAAATGAGAAACAAATTATAGCATATGAATGGAGCCTCGGAGAAATGACAAACAACAGAGCGAAAGCATACAGCCTACTATTAGGCACAAGGCTGTTAAAAAAACTTGTGATCAAGGATCCTATAATTATAGGAGACTCGGTAATCATCATAGCAACAATGGCAAATGAAAAGGATTTCAATAGTATCACCATTAATAAAATTTGTTATCATATCAAATATAAAAATTCCGGGAAACATAACTCTCAAGCATGTGTTGAGAAATCAAAACAAGGAAGCAGATAACTATGCTAATAAATCTCTTGAAAGGCCATTTGGGACTATTAAAGAAAACAATGAAGTCTATGTTGAAAACATACCATGATTTCCACGATTAAGATGACGACTGAGAAAGGAGAAAGAGGAAAGAATCATAACAAAAGGAAAAAAAAAGGATTATCAAATCTTCACTCCCAAATTCAGATTGTTTGCAGAACACAATGAAGATTTGATAGTAGTTGATCTCATGTGCAATCTGCAAGGCTCGGAGCACAAAATCCACTCAATCCCAAAAAAAGCTTCAAAGAACGTATGATAAGGAATGCAAGTGTCCTTTACCACTGAGAAAAGACGGTAATGGTCATATCAAACGCAAGCAGCAAGATCGAAATTGTCACACAAGTGCAAGGTTTGCTATAACGGGTAGCTATACAAGCAACAAGGCGATCAGCACCACGACTTTTACCTACAGCAACAGGTTATCCCTTCGTTCTGAGATCAATAAATTGGTCGAAGAACTCAATAATCTTCACCATTCAGAAAATTCAGCCTATCCACATTCAGGCCATCTCATAAGTGATCCCCTCACTCGTAGTCATCTTGAAGCTTTCAACCTGAAGCATATAGCAGTTTTCCAAACTCTCCCTCTCGACTCATCAATACATATATCTAGGCCCAAACTTCACCAGCGGAGGATATCTTCACTTTCAATCGCTCCACAGTGCTCTCCCTTAGCTGATCACTCCTCTGGTATCTTTTACGCTTATAATCCAAGCACTCAAAATTCCGTAGCAACCTCTCCCCATATCAATGTTGCCTTCCTTTTTTTAATACACAGGTTGCCTCATCTTCCCAGTGTCCTCAAGCCTCAAGTTCTCTGTCTAAGAATTACCTTCATATTGAAAGCAGTCTCTCCTTCCCAGTGTCCTCAAGCCTCAGGTTTTTTGGAGTCATACTCTCCATTTACGTTTTACATCTTGTTTAACCAACATCTCCCAGTCAACATATCAGTTCAAGACAATTCCACGAATTGGTTTTGAAACACAAAGCAGGTCAGAGCTTTATTTGTTCTCTCAGAGCTTTTGGAGATTTGTCATCAAGAGGACTCCATCAACCAGAACTCTGCCATCAACAACAAAGGAACAATTAGAACACATCAAAGTAAGAGGGCCATCACCGGGATCACAAAAGACACAATCTCTATAGCAAATCAAAGCAACATAATGGCTTGCAATCCACTAGAGAGAGCAGAAAATAATGATAGTTGCCCAACTTGCAAGGCCAATAGGTTTATGATTGGAAGGTTTAATCAAGCCTTAAAGGACCTCAAGGTAGAGATGAAGACAGCCAATGTGTACATGCAAAGAGATATAGATCTACAGAGAGCATAAATAGAAGATCTAAAAGACAAATGCAAGCACTTGGAAGAAATAGTTGAGTACATCAAGACCCTCAGTCAAATCCAGCAAGGGGAAACATCCTCCAGGAACAGCAAGAAGCACCACCCCCAGCAGGAGGAATCAGTAAATCAATTCTGGTGATCTTGTCCCTTCTATTAAATGTAGTGCAAATATAGTTTGTTTCTAGGATAGTATGTAAGGCAATAGGCCACACTAGTTTTAGAATTTTACAGAATCAAGGCTGCAAGTGTGGATGTTGGGACTGTGCTCCCATTTTTTGCATTACATTTGAATCAGCCCCCTTCCGAATGTACAAGGAGCTCGCTCTTTTTATTTTTTGCAATATAAAAAAATATACGACTATGTTAAAAATAAATTAATTAATTAATCAATTAATTAAAAATAAAATAATAATAAAAAATCAATCAAGGTACTCCACCTTACCTATGTGTGAAGTCCTTATCTTCCTATCAATAACTAAGACACATATCTTATAAACATGCAAGAACAAAAACTTCGATGGGTAGACTCTGAACATTCTCTCCAAAACCATCTTTCTTGGCTCAAACAAACTTCACATTGAAGTCCCTTTTTGTTGAGGACAAACTTGATCTTCCATCTTGGAAATTAGAAGCAACTCAATGATTGTCATGCACTCATTCATACTTTTATTTATTGTCCTCAATCTGCACTTGTACTCATAGGTACATTGGTTGTATTTATTCAATGACATACATGGCTCTGTCTTAGGACTAATTCCTTTCATGTCAATGTATTCCTATGCATATGCAGAGGAATGTTGTTGTAATGTTTTGATTAGCTTTTCCTATTGTAATTTTTCCCGGTTATTGTTTATGTTCAATGTTTTCCCTGGAAAGATTTCAACTGTAGAGCTACCAAATTCTTCCATAGAATAAATAGACATCTGCCTAGATGACAAATATTCAATATTGGATTTTCTTGAAATTGATTATGTTCGTATTCTGGAGATGATTCAAAATTTTCCATTATATTTAAGATTTGACTATCTTCACTAATAGTTGAAATAGTAAACAGAGGTTGAATATCATTTTCATTATCAATCCATTCTTTGTCATCTATTTCTGTGATTGTTCTTGCTAGAGGATATAGAGTGAATTACTTAGTTGAGTTACCATCAGACATATACATATCACCAAGTCTATAGCCAATGAAAGCATCAGTTTTAGCCAGCCAAGGTCTTCCTAATATGAGTGGATGTCCTCCTAGATTGTTCTTAAGGGTTAAGATCATAAAATCAACAGGGTACTCCTAAGAGTCTAAGGACACTGAAATGTCTTCTAACACACCATCTAGTTTGATTACAAATCTATCTGCCAATTGCAGTAATGTAGGTGTATAAAGAAGATTAGGAAGCTTGAGTTGTTCCATGGTTTGTTTGCTCACGGTGTTTATTGCTGCTCCTAAATCAATCAGTGTATTCGGAATTTAAACTCCATTGATATGTGTTGTTACAACTGGACTTCCTGGATCTACATATTTTTGTATGGCAATTTTTCCCATCATTATGTCTGCTATTTTTCCTTCCAGTTGAATTCTTTTTATTTCTTTTGTTTTTCTTCCAGGTTTCTTCATGCTCGGCTCCTTTATTGTTTTATCTAGAATTTGAATTTCCTTAATGGCTTGTAATAAAGGGATTTTGATACAGACATTTTTCAATTCATCTAGAAAATCATAATTAGGCAACATAATATGCTTTTCTACCCCTTTATCAACTTGTAATCTTTCAGGAAAAGGAGGTGTAGAAGTAGATACTGGTGGTTACTCTATGATAGGAGTTGAGTTTATTGGTTCTTTCTGTTTTTTATTTTCAGTATTTTGGTTTTGAAGACATGTTCCTTCAAAACTTTTATTTGGCTGTAGAGAATCTTCCTCAAAATTGTCTTGTTCTTGAATAACTACAAAAGGCTTTTTCTTTTCTAATATCCTACCAGATCTTAGTTGGACATCATTGAGATCTATAGGAGTGATCATATAAGTTGGAAATTGTTGTTCTTCCACCATATAGGTATTCTGAGGATTTTTATTGTTGGGGTTTGGTAATGGTTGGGCAGGTAACTGAATTGGTCTCTGTGCGAATAGCAGTGAAAGTTGAGGATTTTTGTTTTGAATTTGGGGTTGTTGATTTTGTTGAGGAATTTGTTAGGGAGGATAGTTTGGATATGATGGAGGATATTGATAATATTGAGAGAATATTCCATATGGATTATGCATTCCTTGAGCCCAAGGTTGAGATTGAGATTGATATTGAGGCCAAGGTTGTTTCCAAGAATTCCAATTTGGTAGGGGCTAAATATACATTTGGTTGTTAAAACCCTAGTTTTGTGGCCCCTGCCAAGGTCTTCTAGAGACAAAGCAAAGAGATTATGTTGGATTTGAAATTGTTTCCTCTTGAAAAACAACCTTAAGACTAGGAATTGAAGGACAACTCTTGGTCTCATGGTTTTCTGAACAAATCACACAAGTCTCTATGATTTTTGCATCCAAAGCGCATTCTCTTAAAGCATGCTTCTTTCTGCATTTAGGACAGAAAATAGCTAAAGCATCAGTCTCAGCTTTCTTCTTGCTTTGTAACTTAAGGGTCTCTATTTGTTCACTAAGGCTCCCTAGAATATCTGTTTTAAATTCATCAAGCATGTTTCCAATTTCTTCCCTACTCACTGATCCAGTTGCAGATTTATTCACTCTAGCAAGAGAAGGATCTATTGGACCTTTCCCAATTTTGGATTTTCCTCTTGAGAGATGAACACATAATTCTCCAATGTCATTTAATAGGAGTTTAGAGATATCTCCCTTCCCCATCATGTTAAGGATGTCTATCCTCTCATCTCTAATGGATTTTAATAAAAAAAGCTTTTAAAGTATCATGATCTAAGTTATCCATTTTTTCTCTTTTTAAGTTATAGTTGAATCTTTCAATTAAATCCTCCAAATTTTCATCCTCTCTTTGCATCATTTTAAACACTTCATCTTTGTGATTGATAGGCATGCAATAATCCAAATACCTGTCCAAAAATGCTCTCTTCATGTCATTCCATGTTCTAATAGACTCAGTGATCAATCCCATGAACCATTTTAAAGCAGCTCCTTTCAATGTTGAAGGAAATAATTTAAGTTTTTGAAAGTCTTGTAAATAATCATAAGTTCTTAACAAGACTTCAAATTCAAATAAAAAGGTTTCAAGATCTTCACTTTTTAATCCATGAAAATTTGGGAGGACAGAAGGTGAGATATTTTTCATTATGGCATTTGTTTCTTCATCAACTATAGGGAATCCAAAAGAATTATCAACTTCCCCATTTCCTCTACCTCTTCCTCTATCATTTCCTCTACCAAATAGTGAAAATTCTCCATTCAGAACTCCCTCTCCTTCTTCTTCTCTTCCTGCCATTATAGATTCTTCACAGTTAATATAAGATTCAACCTACAAGGTTAACTGCTCTTCCTCTGGTTCCTCTATTAATGGTATGTGGAAGAAAGGTTATGCTTCTGCCTCTCCACTAGGAATTTATAATACTTCAACAGAAATATGTTCCCCTGTAGAGGTGAAAAAGGCTACTCCTTGTGTTGGAGATCCAAGATTTTCTTCCTCTAGGACTGCCTCAGTAGATGAAGTAGGAGATCCTCTTAATTGGATTTCTGACCTTAGAACTTCAGGAAGTCTATGGCTAGTGAAATGTGGAATACGACTTTGAGATGTAGGTGTATCTCTTCTTAGTCTTGGTGGAGTAAGTGGTGTTGTAGGAATTAAACTCCTGCCTCTAGCTATGAATCTACCCCTAGAGTCTCTTTCTCTAGGCATGTCATTTTTTAGATGTAAGAGATGAGGTTACCTAATTATGCTTCCTCAGCAACGGCGCCAAAATGTTCAGTCAATTTAGTGTCATAAATTGCTTGCATAAATTATCAACTGAAGTTTGTAAGCTAATGAAGTGTGGTGCACTATATGTGCTTAGTTAACCTTTTTCTTACTTCGTTGTTTTGTATTTTATGTTGTTTTTGTGGGGTTTCTATTCTTTGATGTCTAAGAATGTACAACCAAAAACTATGAGAAAGTTTAAGTGAATCTAATGAATTTTAAAGGAAAGGAAATGTTCCTAAGTTAATCTAATTTCATAAAAATGGACCAAGAATTGTTGGCTAGTTAGAAACTAATAAAACAATATAGCATTTATCTTATCTTATCATTAGTCCTAATCCATGGATATAATTCTTAAAACCAAGAATGAAATTCATGCAGAATGTAACTCAGTGATTGCATTCATTAAACATTCAACCATTCAATTTTGGAATATGATTAAATCAATTCCTTGAAATTATTATTGGGAATATCAATGATGCAACTAAGTGAGGATTTTAAAGAAAAAAGTTAAAAGCATGTAAAACTAATTGTAAACAACTAATGTATTTTTGACTTTCTCCAACATTCAAATGTGAAGCATTACCCTCTTGAAGTGTTGTGTAAGAAATCAATTATACCTTAGTTCCTAAGTTCCTAGGAAAATAACAATGTACTGAGTAAATTCAATCACTATATGAATTAGACATTTAACCATTTAGTTTAGGATCATCATCATCTTGAAATGGATTTTAAAAACATCCATTAACATAGTTAATTGACAATTATGTTCTAAGAGAATGATTGACAAAACAGTAAGAAAACTAAGAAAATGTTTATTCTTATTACTTCAACCTTAATTCAGTTTGGAAATAGAGTCGTTTTTCTCCACGAAATATCTTAGAAGAACAAGGTTGCATAGTTGTGATTTATCATTATGTTATTAATTAAAAACTGAAATGAAATATCATCCTAATTTAGAGAACATATTTGTTGAAAACAAAGTAATGGAAATTGAACTAAAAACAACAAATGAAAAACCTCCTTCAGTGCAGGGGCCCTCTACAACTGATGTGGCCGAAATGCTAGCTAGTTAAGGATGCACTTTAAACGATCATTGGCAACACGAAAATTGTATTATGAGAAAAACGAAGTCTAAATACAGAGTATCGGAAAAAAATCTTGAACTTAACACGTAATTCCTTCTAACTTCTCTCGATTCCATGCAACCGATATTTAAAGGAAAATAACATAATTGTTTATGAGATAAACTTGCTATAGGTGGCTAATTCAAATTAAATTTAACATGACTGTTTATGAGATAAACTTGCTACAGGTGGCTAATTAGAATTGCAATAGGATTGTTTAAACTTTTGACTAGCTAGAGGTGGCTATGAAAGATTTGCAACAGAATTGTTAGACTCTTGATTAGCTATGAAAGAGAAAATCAAGAGTCCTACTACTTTTGGATAATGTACTTTGACTCCATCTTTGACTATGACCATAGACTTGCTTTTCCGTCGATTTGGACCGAGTGAATAGGATAGAATCCATGTGGAGATGATTCTAGAAATGCCCATGTGGCCCAATTCTTCATTTGACACCTGGAACCTGCCAAATCATGAGAGTAGCTACGGAATCCACAGTTAGCTACAGAATAGGTTGCATTCTATAGCTAATCTGAAAAAATCTATTCAAATAGAAAGAACATGAAAATATAATATGGCGATCATTTTAATGCTTTCCTTAAGACAAAACCTAGCATTTATCATTGATTGGGTCTATAATCTTATGAGAAAGTGAGGGAAAAAGGTGAGAAAAAATGTCAAGGAGAGGGTAATTCTGAGGTTCAACATACCTCCTCCTTCATAACCTATCTCATTTAACAACTTCATACCAATACCTTTAGTATTATTTTCAAAGGCTACAAAAGATGTGTTATCAATATAAGTTGAAGAAGTAGAACTAGAGATGATAATTATCTCCTTAGATTTGCCACCCATCTTTTATGTTTCAGAGGTTGATGACGAGGTTTAAGATTACTCAAGCCACCCACTTTTACCAATAGGGATGTAAGGAGAATCTTATAGATGCTAACAAAACTCACAAGCATCATTCTCCACATAGGGTCCATATCCTGTGTTTGGACCATGCCCACAAATTGGCTTCATCTTGGAGGAATTACTTTTTTTCTTCTAGAATGGAACTCTCACCAACCTATTCCTCCATTATATATTTCAACTATAGGTGCATTTTCCTCTTCTCCTCCTTGGCAAATTCAAGCAACTCTTTAGCTCAACATTATCCATTCACGCTTCATCTTCATGCCTATACTTGCAACTTGGTCAGAACTAGCTCTTATACCACCTGATCTGAAACTAGAGGAGAACTTCTCCTCTCGAAAATTGATCATCCTTTGATGATTTTCAAGTAAACAAAATGGGTCTTTAAAAGGTAACAAGTTTCATAATCTCTTTAAGGTGGCGAGTTAGTTTTCACATGAACTTTTAAAAAGTAACTCATTCACATGCAACTCAAAATACAAAACATGAAGAGAATAAACTAGCATTTGATGACAAAGTTTACCCCTCCGGGGCTACGTCTCCAAACTTGCTCCAACAGCTAGACCTCTCAATTGATTTCAGTGGTAAAAGAGTACATGCAAATTGTTCACAATTGAGTGCCTTGTTTGCCCTACAAGGAAACATTCTCCTACAAAGAATTATTACACAAAAAATATGACCCCCTACAACAAGTCATGAAAAGGTCAACATATAAAGCACTCACACATCAGGTCCTTGTACACCACCCGAAATCCAAGCACAAAATGTACAACAACTCCACATTAAAGCACTGAAAAGAACTTTTCTCATGAACACATAATGAGAAAAAACAAAGAAGAGTTGCACTACAAAGTCACATCTATTCTAGATTAAATAAGAAGGTTGGGAAAAACCCCTACAAGGTTCTCTCAATGCTCAAAATGCCTTCAAAAACTAATTCATAACATCTAATTGCCTTTGGCACTAAAAGACTCAATCTTGTAAAAATTCCATCGTAAAGTGCTCAAATCAGAGAACCAAGGTTGCCAATGGATTCAGAATGCTCAAAAACCACTATTTGGGCTCTTCGTAAGCTAAAAAGAACCAAAAGTTGAGCAAGTTATGCCTCCTTAAACAATTTCTGCTATATGTCCCATAATTTGGCAAAACATGTAAATTGTGCAATAATTTTGCCCTTTAAATAGTTTGGGAAGCAAAAATTCCTCTCGTAAACGGCGCAATTTGTCACCTCATTAAAATTCCCAATAACCCCTATGTGTAATAACAGAGCCACATGGGGCGCATACGGTTGGGGGTTGGGTCCAATGGTTCACCCTTACTGACACTGGCACCTTTCTCTTCGAGGTTGTGGTCATTTGGAGCACGACGAGCTAGCCTCCATTCCTCCGGGGATCAGTTCACATGGGCATCTAAAACCAAGGGCCATGGCTTATGTGCCTGACCCTTTCACCTAACCCTCCGCCAAATGTACAGGGTCATATGGCAAGTGTCGTGACCAGGGGCTAGGGCTAGTCCCCGCCCCCTCCACTAAGCCTTTCATCGTGGTTCAGTGCACAATTTTATTTCCAGGGACTAGGGCTAACGATTGGCCCCTATCCACTTTCGGCATTGCTCATATGCCAAGGTCTTGTGGACAGAGACATGACCAGCCCCAATGCACAAACCTATTAAATTTAAATATAAACTAGTTCCATAGTATGGTAAGAACCATCGTGTGGTCCACTGGTAGAGTGTGGGGATTGTGTGCGGTAGGTATGGGGTTCGACCCTCACCAAAGCCTTTGGGCATGTTAACAAAATTTTGAATAATGTGGAAGTGCCATGTGGAGACCTCTGGTTGGGCCACATGGCAACCTCCTATTGGGCCACCCAAAACACTTCGACCAATCAAATAATTACAACACACACTTGTACAGAGTCAACACATGATGAGCTACGATTGGACCTTTGTATGCCCAGTTGGCATGCTAATGTCATCATGACATCAACAGTACGGACTGTCGAGTAAGCCCACCTGCAAAAAAAAATATGTTAGGCAAAAACTTCATAACACCATAACTTTGTCATACAACGTTAGATTGGGGTGATTCAAGCGTCCTTGGAATCAACACAATGAACACTACGACTTGATGTCGATTTCGAGAGATTCAGAGCACTTTCATTATTGAGCCTAATTTTGATATTTGGATCATAAATCCACTTGTTTCAACACATTGCATTCATTTCATAAACTTGCTTATTTAATTAGAGTATCCTATCCTATTTTTAAAGTATTCACTTTCTTTAGACATCGTAGAGTTTTTACTAGGAGTATTAGTAGTGTTTATTATAGAAATCTTTATTATATGAAAAAATTATAATACTCCTCTTTATCATAAATTTTCAGTCGCTACAAATAGATATTCCAATCAAAATTTTAAGCCACTTATAAGTTGTATACCTTCCAAAATTATTTTGGAGATTGTCTAGATAATTGACCTTTATGTGTGAGCTCACTATAAAAGGTTACTAGGTCCTAATGACAAACAAGTGTCAAGTTCTATAGATCTTTGATCTACATGTGGGATCCAATAGTAATACTTGATCCAATACCATAGGAACTAAGGAGGCTGAATTGTGCCCTTAGCTGTACTATTCGACTAACCTGGTACTAGAAAGTGGTGTCCTAGAGTGTTGTTCTTAGTGTTCTAGCAACAAGATGGTTAATTAGCCTATCTAAAGCAAGTTTCACGTATAATTGGGGGACTTCCTATATACCCAAAGGTACATGAAAGTAAGATGGTGTATATAGGTAATGTCTAATGTGGTACTACGCAAAGGGGTACCAATAGGGGTTATTGGAGTTTCCAACAAGGTGAAATCATATGTAGTTCCAATATGTATTATTCCTTGACAACAATTTTGCCTTCTAAATGATCAAATTGTGTTATTTAGAGACACCAAAAACACATCTCTAAAACAAAAAATAAAAATAAAAATGAAGTTGTTGACCCCATAAAAAGCTCTTAAAATCACTAGAAAATGATATGTTAAAAACACTAACTTCCACGACATATATATCATAAAATATAATGATTCAAATTTTTTTTTTGAAATGACATGTATTTGATTGTGTCATATTAAGATTCTAAAAATATTAGGATGTAAAAGTTCACTAAAAAAGAGTTACAATGAAAATCCTAAGATGAATTTTTAAAATCAATTTCAGGATTAGTCACAAACATTATGTTCCATAGACTGCATCTTTCAAATAGTTATAATGAAAATTCCAAGATCACTTCTTTAAAACAAATTTAACAATTAGTCACAAACCTTATCTTCTATACGATATACCTCCAAAAATGTAATGAACTACAACTTGAAATTTTGACCACCCGTACCTTGATATGTTGCCTTAGTCTCATAGACAAATTGTTATATATGACTTCCCAAAAAGAAAGTTATGGTGAAAATTTCAAGATTTCTTGATCGAAGAAGAAAAAAAACCTAAGATCATAGTTGTAATACCAAATTTTATGAACCAATTCCTTGAAAATGAAAAAAAGTCAATGAATAATAGGCCACATCAAGGGGGAGGCCTCCTTTTACAATTAATCCAATACACAAGACAAGATATGATGTCCATGCAAATGAATTTCCTTTATTATATAAAGGAGATAAGGTGACATGGTGTAACCTACCCTAGGCCGACCTAATCATAACTAATAAACTAATAATGAATGCTTACTAGGGCCTTGACATAGGGACCCTAGGGCCTTAACAACATCTTAATGGAATAAAAAGTAGAGACAAAAATATCCAAAGAAGATTTTAACTTAGAAAGTATAATCAATATTGCATGACCTTTTATTTTTAGTGATTCCACAATCACTAGGTTGAGGCCTCAATAGCTTGAATTTAGAAATTTATCCTTTAATTTTTTAGAAGTCTATAGGATCAAGTGAAACACTACTAATAATATTATCAAGAATTTTAATATGAAATTTGAAGTCCTTAAATATAGACATGCAAACGAGGCCTATTGCTTTGTCGTTGTGATCTAATCATTTCACAAGCATTTCATTATGTAGTGGTGTATAATATAGCCTAATTTTCATTTGATAAAGACCTTTGCTTCTAAGTTTGTTCTCTGTTTAAGCCTATAGGACTAATAATTAGTTTTTTATAAACAAACATCATGAGTGTTCATGGCCCTTTCGCAAATAAAAAATTCGAAATAAAATTGAGATGAAATAATACACCATTGTATATGGGTCAAAAAATTGAGTTCACACAAACTTGTGCCCTTGGGAAGTCTCCAAAACAAGGATTAACCTTGCTTTTATATAAAATAATGCAATGTCAATAGCATCAACCAACAAAATTTACAAAAACCACTTACATCACTCTAAAGAAATCTTAAGAATACACATCTTGCAAAAAACTACATTGGAAACTGATGTTATATGACATAGTCAAAGTAGTTTAAAAACGTTGTTAAATCATCACATGTTATCTAGAAGTGCTACATGGCAGTTCTTACTTGATCCACATGGAATTATAATGTAGAAAGACTAATGTGGAAACATATTGGCTAGGGAAAAAGTTAAATTGGTACCACTATGGTGTTTCCATGTGTTATTACATAATTAAGCTCGTAACAAATGTGGTAGTATGCTACAACAAACAATAATTGCTATTTGGCCACCACATGGGAAAGGTGTGTTCTATGTCGCAAGTGTCAAGTCTATATGGAGGTGTTGTCCACTTTGGAGGATTGGCCTACATGCAGGGTATCATGAGCTATTCAATGGATGGGGAGGTTTTTGGCTGTACCTTGACAAGGGTATAAACGATGAGAGTTATAAAGAATATCCATGGATTAGGGGATAACAACATCATGAGGATGTGTGACAGAAAGATTGTTGATGAGAAGAGGTAAGTTAGGGGCAAAGTAGCAGTTGGTTGCTAACAAGAGGGTATATGAAAGCTAGGGTCAAGGCATGAAAAAAAGTGAAAGGGAGGATATGACCCCAAAACATTTTCAAGAAACATACCAAGGAATGTACAATAATGCAAGAAAGAGAAAAAAAAAAACTATGTTGATGGAATATTTTTTTCGTTGTAATTCAAATTTTGAAGTAAACTGAACTCAAGTTAAGGATGGGAAGAATGTGCAAATTTGTGGCATTTGAAACCTAAATTCAATGATATAAAAAGTGTTCTTAGCTACATTGACCACTCTTCATGCAAATATGCAATGAGATCAACTCCAAAACTCTCTAGAATGTGTGTATCTAAAAAGTAACCACATAACTTATTTGTAAAGGTCAGTGATTTAGCACATTTACGATAAGAATTTAATCTATAATCACTTTGATATTGTGTTTGAAATTTCACTAATTCACAAGATCATTGCAAAAAAAGCAAACTCACAAAAGACATGAGATATTACCTTGTAAATTCCTTGAAACGAAAACACCTATACAACATAGGTGATTTATAAAGGATGGTCTTATAGCTTGTCCATTTCACCAACACAAATTCCCAAACAATTTACAATTTGTTGCAATTCTTGTAAGTAATTTCAAGAATTTGATGCATGATACAATAATAAACTACCTTTGGTTGCTTATTCTAATATAGTTATACAATGCAAGGTTTGAATGCAATAATGTAGAATTTTTTGTAGATTCAAACATCAGATTGTGATATGCTAAAACAATTGACTTGAATCTACTATACTCATTAGAGGAAACAAAAATTGATCGATGAAATCATGAAGCAAAAAAGGAAGAATTTCAATCACACATAACACAATAAGTTTTTAGGGAAAGCCTGAGCTAAAAACCCCTGCTATATATATATATATATATATATATATATTGCATTAACTAGAAGATCTGAGAAGAAAATACAATGCTTGTTCAACCCGAACAATCTCTGCACAAGTACAATCTGTCTCACACTTCACAAAACAGCTCAAGCCAATACTTAGCCAAATATGTTGCATACCAAGCTCCTACTTGCTTGTCTTGTTCCCTTGGGAATAATCCCATATTAAATTGGGAAATTCCTCACTCATAATTGTGCAATCCATCCATATGCCTTCCTTTGATTGCATGCATCATCGATTTAATTTAGATGATTTTAAAACTAATAGTACATTGTCCCTAAACTCTAATCTCAACTGGGTCTTTCTCAAAACTGACATGCATGAGTTATTTATGAGTGAATTATCAATTATTTGATTGGTCACTGCATGTAAATTAAATCCAATTTAATTCACTTAACCTCTCACTAGTTCCTTCATCAGTTAGAACTAGTTTAAATGAATTTAACTCATTTAAACTAAATTAAATAATTACAACTCAATAAGAACTCAACCTGGGCCCCTAAAATTTAGGGATCACTCTACATGACTCTAGATAGACTTCCAACTCTAATTTACTGAGCCAACTAAGTCAACTTAACTTAGTTAACAATTACAAGTTGCTATGAGAATAGAATTACAATTTAATTCAAGGACAAATTAAATTAGGATTTTCTTGTTTCTATTTTTAATACTCCAACTCAAAAAGAAAGGGATTATCTGCTACCCCGATCCGCCTTTGTGAAAATCGAATTTGCATCTTGACAATGCCTTTGTCAAAATATTGCATCCTTCTCCTATGTAGGAATGTACTCCAGCAACATGATTCTCCTCTGCACACAATCTCGTAGATGGTGATACCAGATGTTAATATGATTGGACCGATCATGAAAAATTGGATTCTCAGAGAATTTGATACAACTCTAGTTGTCATAGTAAATCATTGTAGGATCCATCTATTGACCAAGCAACCCTACAAGGATCTTCTTCATCCATATAGCCTCACAAGTTGCTTGACTAGTATCCATGTATTCTGCTTCTGTTGAACTGAGTGCAACTAATCTCTACTTCATCTTGTACCAAGAAATTGTTGCTGACCCAATACTAAAGATTCCCCCTAATGTTCTCTTCCTGCCATATGGACTCCTTGCCTAATCTGCATCTGTGAAGCCTGAAGCTTCACTCACTCTGTCAGTTTGTACCAAAGACCAAAATGAGTGGTGCCTCTGAGGTATGTTTCCTTACAATATAGTTTGGTTGGCTTAACCATGGCTTGACTAAGCTATTTAACTGCAAAACACATGTTCGTTCGTGTGTTCACCAAATGCATAAGTGAACCCATAAGTTGTCTATAAATAGTAGCCTCCACTACTTCCCCTGAAATAGAATCATCCTTCCTCTAGTTACCTATTATAGGAGTCTCCATGGGTTTGTTGTTGTCCATGTGGAACTTCTTCAGTATCTTGTTGGCATACTTACCCTAAGAGACAAACAATTCCTTATCTCCTTTCCATAGGTCCTCCATACCAATAAAGTAATGCATGAGCCCCAGGTCCTTCATCTCGAACTCTCTTGCAAGATCCTCTATGAAAGATGTATATAGCTTCTCGTCACCTGTCAAAATCAAATCATCGACATATAATACTATAATCAACAATTTACCTTCAAACACAATATGGTAAAAGTACGCATCTGCTTCACTTTTGGTGCAGCCCAACCTGGTGAAATAGTTGTCAACCCTGGTGTACGAAACACAGGGTGCTTGTTTTAGTCCATATAGCACTTGCTTGAGTCTACAAACATTCGACTCTATGTTGAACGTCTCAAAACCTTCTGGTTGCTCAGTATACACCTCTTCCTCAATCATGTCATTGAGGAATGTTGCCTTTACATCCATTTGATGTATCTTCCATCCCATATGCGTTGAAAGTGCTAGAATATATCTGATTGATGAGTATCTTGCTACATGAGAAAAGGTCTCATATTAATCAATTCCCTCCACCTATGAGAACCCCCTAGCCACAAATTTGGCCTTGTATTTCTCCCTACTCCCATCTGTGACTTGCTTTACCTTCTAAATCCATCTAGAACTCATAATTGACTTGTCTGTTGGTCTTGGGACCACCTCCCAAACAATGTTTCTGATAATGGAGTCATACTCCTCAACCATGGCATCAACCCACACTGCTTATTGCATTTCTTCCTCGAATCAGGATGGCTCAATCTCTACACTCTCGCTCATAAGAGCCATGTAGCCAGTGTACCGCTCTGGTGACCTCCTCTGCCTGCGTTGTGATGTGGGTGCTCCCACATTCTCTGTAACATCATGCAATAATCTGTCAGCCTCTCTGGTGTGCTTTCTCCCATCTCTAGAAGCGTCTGCATGAGTGGATGTTTCCACTCTTTGCCCCTCTGCATGTGGCTACTCCACATCATCCTGAGGTTCCTCCTTTTGAGCAAAAATATCCTCAACTACATGTAACTGAAGCTCCCTCTCAAGGGAACATCTCATGGTCTTCTCTTCATCAAACTTCACATCTCTATGAACCATTTTCATCCCATTGGATGGAAAGTACACCCGATAGTTGTGAAGTGTATCAGTGTACCCCACAAATATGCCCAACTCATCTATTGGCTCTAGTTTTTTATGTGCATCCTTGATAACATGACAATAGACTGATGAACCAAATATCCTGAAGTGTGCCACATACGGTTTCTTACATGGAAAAACTTCTTCTGGTGTACTCATCCCGAGAATTCGATGAGGGATTTTGTTCTGCAAATAAATAGTTGTGTTACATGCTTCAGCCCATAAGTGCAACAGTAGGCCCTAATCATGTAACATCGTCCGCGTCAATACCACAATACTTGTGTTCTTCCTTTTAGCCACCCCATTTTGTTGTGGGTTATGAGGTGCTATCAACTCCCGTCGAATATCTTCTGTCGCACAAAAATTCTTGAATTCATTTGACACATATTCTCCATTGTTATCACTTCTGAGAGCTTTAACTTTCCTACCAGTATCTTTCTCGACAAGTGCTTTAAATTCACAAAATTTAGCGAAATTTTGATCTTTCTTCTACATGAAGAAAATCCAGCACTTACGATAAAAATCATCAACAAATATTACCTAATACCTGTGCTTGATCGTGGATGTTGTCAAGAACAGTCCACACACATCTGAGTGAACTCAATCAAGGATCGCTTGCACTCAATTGTCTTTATCATGAAAGTAAGATTTGGTGTACTTCCCCAATGTACACACTTTGCATGTATATCTCTGCTCTAGTGTAGCCTTGGCAAGTCCTGTAGAAACTTGTTGCATGATCTTCAAAGCTCTATGGTGCAAGTGACCAAATCTTCTATGCCACAACTCACCTATGTCTCAGATCTGCACCTTCTCTGCTTTAGTGCTCAAAGCAGCACAGTCTTCTACCTCCAATTTGTAGAGGTTCTTCACTTGAACCCTAATCCGCTTCACTTGTCCTGTGGCTATGTGACTAAGGAAAGCCTTTCCCTTACTAAATATCACATCACAGCCATGATCCTCCAACATGGAAACAGAAACCAAGTTATTCTTCAAACCCGGAACATACATGAAATCTCTCAACGTGAGGGGAGAAGCAAAATCCCTCTGAAAGATAACAGTACCAATGTTGATCGTGCTATACCTTCCATTATCTCCCATCTTGATGTGCATCTAGAGGTCCTTCTCCTTCAAGTTACTGAAGAGATCTTTGTTGTCGCTCACATGGAATGAGGCTCCACTATCCAGGTACCACACACTACCTATCATCGACGACACCATGCAAGCGATTAGGGTGAAATCTTGTTCGAATTGTGAAGCAAGAGCTTCACTTGTTTCTCATCTTGAGGGCTTCTTACCGAACTTCTTGTGTGGACACTTTGTAGCATATTGTCCCAGCTCGTGACAGTAAAAACATTTAATTTTCGACATGTCCTTCTTCTTGCCGCCCTAACTGGAATCTGAATTGGAATGGGATGACTTCCCCTTCTCTTTCTTCACATTTCTAGCTAAGGCACAGTTCTCCTCATCATCATGCTTGGATGAGGATCCATCTTTTGGCATTTTGTCGAATCTCTTCCTGTACTAAGTCAGACCATAATCGATCCCACTCTGGTAGCTTCTCCCGCCCATTAACTGAGTCATGGTAGTTTTTCCAGTTCTTGGGAAGTCTTAGAATTTCTAGGATAACCAGATCATCTTTTGCAATAATAAAATTGGCACTTCCAAGCTCATCCCGACATTGGGTGAACTTGGTCAAGTAATTCGGTATTGTATCACTCTTCTCCATCTTGATCTTTCTGAGTTTTTCCTTCAGTGCCAGCATCGTATGGTCACTGTTGTTTTAATAGGTTTGTCAATGCCTTCCACATTACAAATGGAGGCTCCTTACCATGGAGATTTGAGACAATATGATCTCGAACTCCTTCTAGGATAATCCTTGTCGCCTATGCCACACACTTTCTCCACTCTGCTAGATCTTTAGCATCATATGTTGGAGGCTTCGAGATATCATGATCTATGAATTCTTTCAGCCTGTTGTCTTCCAACACTGCCTCCATCGTATCCTTCCAAGCTATGTAATTCGAGCTACCCTCAAGGGCATACTCAAGAACCAAAACCATAGAATGACATCCTGTTGGTTCTAAAAGTATGAAACTACAAATACGATTTCACCTGCACAACAAACTCATATTCTCCTCTTCTATAGTGATTTCAACCTCGATACCATGCATAATTATATTATAGATTCAAACTGCAGATTGTGATATGCTAAAATAATTTACTTGAATCTACTCTAGTCATCAGCGAAAACAAAAATTGATTGATGAAATCACGAAGCAGAAAAGGAAGAATTTCAATCACACATAACACAATAATTTTCTAGGGAAAGCCTCGGCTAAAAACCCCTACTATATGTATTTACATTAACTAGAAGATCTGAGAATAAAATACAATATTTATTCAACCTAAACAATCTTTGCACAAGTACAATATATCTCACTACTTCGTAAAACAGCTCAAGCCAATACTTAGCCAAATTTGTTGCATGCCAAGCTCCTACTTCCTTGCGTTGTTCCCTTGGGAGTTAGCCCATATTTAATTGGGAAATTCCTCACTCATAATTGTGCAATCCATCTATAGGCCTTCCTCTAATTGCATGCATCATCGATTGAATTTAGATGATTTTACAACTAATGGTATAGTATCCTTGAACTCTAATCTCAATTGGGTCTTTCTCATAACTGACATGCATGAGTTATTTATGAGTGAATTATCAGTTGTTTGATTGATCACTACATGTGAATTAAATCCAATTTAATTCATTTGACCTCTCACTAATTCCTCCATCATTTAGAACTAGTTTAATTGAATTTAACTCAGTTAAACTAAATTAAATAATTACAACTCAATAAGAACTCAACCTAGGCCCCTAAAATTTAGGGATCACTCTACATGACTCTAGATAGACTTCCAGCTCGAATTTATTGAGCCATCTACGTCAACTTAACTTAGTTAACTGTCACAAGTTTCTATGAGAATAGAATTACAATTTAATTCAAGGAAAAATTAAATTAGGACTTTCTAGTTGCTATTTTTAACAAATAATAACTTAGTTCATTGGTTGCTTATTGGCTTGGAGATGATTCTAATTTATCACAACCACAACTCATTAGCATACAAAAAATGGCCATTAATTGACATATACAAGGGTTTAGAAGGTGCCACAAATGCAAAGAAGAACACAATGCCATCCACATTGGTTCTTATACCATTCACCAAGCATACTTGAGATGAAGTCAACGTCTTGAAAAGGTATCAAAATGGATGAGAGGAGGAGAAAATAAAAATAGGATATAATGGAAGGGTTGAGGAAGCGTTTTTTTAATTCATTAAAGCATCCAAGTAAGAAGCACCCCTAAACTAGGCCATATAGCTTCTCAATCTATGAGTAAAATGGTCATATGGCCTATAGATGTCGATCAATGCATTAATGGGATGGCTTCTCTTGGTCTATTGAGTTGTATACTAACCCTTGGTAAGCTACACATGTCAAATTAAAACTCTAAAGCTTCAGAATCAACTCATGGTAACCATGGCAAATAATAGTGTCATTTTTCCTCACTTCTAAAAACCAAATTCACAAGAAAAACATATTTAGAAACCCCCGACATGATTGCAACAATGAAATAATGGCATTCATAGATCTCCAATCTAAAAAATAAATCAGTGCTAGAGGATACACAATTGTTGGGTTATGCCTTTACTAAAAAAGTATTGTAAATGTGAAGGAAATCTCCAACACTATAGCTATGAACAAAAATTCAGCTCAGTAAATAAACACAACATCCATAAAATCTTCTGACTAGCAATTGGAAACAGAGAATAACTTAATTAGACCACAAATTCAACATAACAAAAATAAACATCACACAAAGATAAATCAATGCACATAAAGACACTATTTACCAAAATTCAAATGGGAAAATCAATATCAAATTGACTTCAACCATGCTTTCTTATTATTTGGAAATGAGCAAGTTATAGGCTTTGTGGTTCATCTGTATGCTCCACATGGAAATCTTGGTAGCATTTCATTCATTCTCAACTAAAGAACCCATCTCCCTTTATGAGGAAATGGTGTAGATGAGGATGGCTCAACAAATGGATAGTTGGAAGGTCAAGTGTTGCCGATCTTCCAATCTCCCCAAGCTCATTTATTTCCCCCTTTTATTTTCTCTTACTACATTTGAAAAGTCTCATGCTTTTATTACACGCACACTTTTTCTTTCAACTTTACATTTCATATTCTTGCCTTGTGATTTGATATTAATGTTTGGGTGCACAACTATTTTGATAGCATGGGGCCATTCACACTAACAATCTGATCTCTTTTCTCATCCATACCCTCAAGCCTCACTAATGACGATCATTGCAAAGTCGATGTAGATAATCAATTGTCTTTGTGCAAATCCAATTCAAATCAAGACGAAAAGGTTGATTATTTCTCAATTCAATCAACTTTGTATAATGAGGATCTATATCCTTTTGATAGAACAATTGGCTACATGGTAATTTTTGCTCACTTATTTGCAGGTCACTAAGTCACAACTTAACTAGCTATGCCTAGAATAGTCAAGTGCTCCAATTTAATCTTACTTCAACTTCAAATCCATGAATTCATTCTATTGATAACTCCAATACTTAGTACATAATTATTTGTTCATATCTAATAATAATTATGCACTAGCGTTCAGGCTCACAGGTTAGCCCATTAAGTTGAACCATATTCCCAAGGTTTATTGCCAACAAGGAGCTCACAAGTCACGGGTTCAAATCTAGTTGAGTCCTTGGGGTTATAAATGGCTATTAATGTAATATGAAATTTAAAACCCAAGGGGTTAGCTCAATTGGTTATTGCAAATGTTGTTGGGCTTTTGGCTAGTTCTATAAAACCGGAGAATCTAGTTCAAATCTTCTTGAATTAGGCACACTAACCTAAATTGACGGATTTATTAGGAATGCTTTCCACAACTATAAAAAAATTAGGTTTCCTCATAAAATCTTTTTCTTCTTAAAAAACAAAATCCAAAAAACTCAATAATTTAATATATATTTAAAATTATAAGTAATGTGAAATCCTTCCTCATTTTTAAATATTCATTTATTCCTCTAATTTATCTCATCTATATATTTAGCATTCTCTATATTTACATTATAAATAAAACTTCTCCCCCACTGCATGGAGAGTATAATACGGATGAGACTACTTGCAAATCGATTCCAAACACCTAAACCTGAAAAAATTAATGATAAAACTTGCTTTCATATTACTGGTATACAACTCACAACCACCTCACTAAAAATTTGAAGGCAAAGACCCACCACCATTTTCTACTTTGCCATCGTTAGTGAATTTCCAAATCTACAACTAAAAAAACTACAAGTGAATAATACAAATATACATCTCAAATGAATACTTTCCATAACCATTTTTCTATATTTTTAGATGTTAAAATTATTTAGAGAGACATAACATAACACCACATATTCTTGTACTTATCGTCTTTAGCGTACTAGCTATAAAGGACACAACGCATGCATCTTGCTCCCACGACTCGTTGCATTTTCCAAAGCCACCGGGGCCCATAATATTCCCCCTCGTCACCTAAACCACTAATATTATTATACGGACTTAGATATTTATATTTTTTATTTTTAAAACGCACAAAAGTTGTGTGGACTATGATCAATTCCAATAATATTATATGGACTCATTACTTAAATTTCTTTTTTTTTAAACACACAAAAGTTGTGTGGACTATGATCAATTCCAACTTTGTTATTGAAACATGATGGATGGTGAAGAATATTTATCTTAAATCCAAGAAAAATCATGTCTGGTTAATTTTTAGTTTTTAATTATATATAATTATTATTTACTAAAATTTTAAATTTTTAATTTATATTGAATAACATATTATTAAGACATCACTCCGAACAACAGCATTTAAATTTTTCTTTTGATTTAATTAAATTGTGTTTTTTTCGACGCGAAAAAAAGATATTAATAAACTACGATAACAATAATTAAAAGAGTTATAATATTTATTTTTAAAGATTTAGTTATTGTGATAAAGGAGAAGACTGAATACTTTGTAGATATAGATACCCCACGAAGTGTTTGAATCTTATCTTATCAAATATAGTTATTATCTACCTAACCTACAATTAAACTATATTTAGCTATCATATATATATATAATTATACTTAAATAAATAATTAATATATATATATATTATAATTATTTATACTCATATATTATATATAATTTAACTTAAATATTAAATATTGAAAATTATTCCATGTGGTTTATGTTATATATAGAGAGTCATTTTGCCATATAATGAGTCATTTGCAAGTTATACACATTATATATTATAATCACAAGTTTATTTATACAATTATAACATTTATATGTGAATGTTTATATATATAATATGTACCATTTATTATATTAATTTAAATAAAACTAAAGAAATAAAAGCTAAAGAATTTTTTATAATATTAAGAATAAGTTTTTTTTTAATTAACATGTTCAAAAGAGATAAAAAACTACAAGCAAATCTTTACGAAATTTTATATATATATATATATGTGTGTGTTCAATTCTAATGGGTGACAGAAGGGGAAGAGAAAAGGCATTGGGATCTCCACTCTCTACTAGTTCATTAACATGAGCTCAGTAATGAGGCAAGATGGAGGACTCTTGGCCCAATAATCAAACTCTCGAGAGAAAGGGAGGTTTAATTCCTTGCTCTAAAGGAGGGAAGCCTTAGTGAGTCTGGGGAAGGCGATGAGCACGAGCGAAAGGGTAGGATTGAGCTAGCGTCTGTCCTATTGAAGCGATGGGATCCCCTTTTCGATCCAGAGCGCGAACAGCTTGGAGCTGGGCCTATCTGGGTCAGACTGCCAGATTTACCTATGCAATTTTGGACTCCACAGGTGTTCAAGCATATTGGAGATGCGTTGGGAACCTATCTTGAGCACGATCAGTCTTATGAAAGAACAGGCATCATGACCATGGCAAGGATTTTAGTTCATCTTGATACCAGGCTGGGCTGGAAGAAAAAATCATTTTACGCTGAAGACATTTCTCGCGCAAACAACTACTGGACTATGAAGGTGTCCCATTTCGTTGTAGGCGATGCCACAAAGTCGGCCATTTATACAAGGATTGTCCATTACACTCTGGGGTGACTTCGGACAATTCGAGGGGGACAAAATTTTAGCCTTCGGTAGAACAGAATAAAGGAGATATGAATCAAGGAGAGGGAGATATGAAACAAGGGGAGGTCCCATCATAAGCAAAGGAAGGAGTTTCAAAGAAGGCTAAAATCAGGCAGAAAGCAACGTCCTCACCTCCTCGGACTTGCTCCAAGTCTGCAGTGGAAGCATCTTCTCCCCCGGGTAATGAGTCTTTTCTTATAACCTCTGCACTTTTTTCAGATGTTATGGTTTCTGTCTTGCATTCATCTCTGCATCCTCCCTCCACCGCACTGGACTCTATCCCCTCCATCCCTTGCTCCATTGCCCCCCCCCCCCCCTTCTCCACTCCTCCCACCTCCCTCAGGGAGCCTTCCACTCCCCCTACTCGTACCTCCTCCTTATCAGGGACGGGATCCCATCCCTACAAACCTTCGATCTCAACTTCGACCTAAACTATTGGGGTTAGGACTCTCCCATGGACAGTCCAAAAAACATAAACCTGCCAAAGGCCGCCCATCCAAGATCAAATCGGCCATAAAGTCGGTGGTGGCAGATGTTGCGAGGGGTCGACAATGCACCATTGAAAGGGCACTTAGAGCAATTGAGCCCTCTATACCTGTCTCCCCATGATTTGGCTCTCCTATAATTGCAGGGGACTAGCCAACCCCAAAAAGAGATTGGCTCTCAAAAGGCTGGTACAGGATCCCAAATGTGACATCCTCTTCCTACAGGAAACTCTTGGCACTTCGGACAACATTACAAGAACCCTCCAATCCATTCTGTTGGGTTGGGTTTTTCAGGGTTTGGATGCAAATGGCAAGTCTGGTGGCCTTGCTATTGGCATTAATCCCAAAGCTGTCAAGATCATTTCATCCTAGGGTGGATGGGGCTTCATAGGTATGGACATTTTCGTGGGGGAACTCGGACTCCTATTAAAAGTGATCAACATATATGCCCCCAACCAAAACAGATTGGCATTTTGGCACAATTTTTTGGATCATAACCTTGTCACAATTTCCACCATTATTGGAGGGGATTTAAACTTTTCCTTGGGAATGGAGGAATCCTGGGGGCACCAAGCACAAATGGATCCTATCTCGGAGCAGATGAATACACTACTAAACACCTTCAAGCTAGTTGATGTTCCCATGAACAAAAAAGTTCCTACTTGGCATAACAGGCAGACGGGGGAAGCTGCTTTGGGTAGGAGATTAGACTGCTTCCTGATCCATGAAGACCTTCTCCGTAACCTTCCCCTGTACAGACAATGGGTAGGCTCTGGGGTTTTATCTGATCATCTACCTATACTTCTCCAAATTACTGGACCTACCAAGACGTCTTTTCCTCCCTTCAAATTCTTTATTGGCTATCTTCAAGAACCGGAATTTATCAATCTTGTGACCGAATTCTGGAGATCACAACCTCCATTGAGGGAACAGAGGATAGCGGCGGATTTCTATGAGAGACTTAAAACTCTCAGGAAAAAGACTGAGGAATGGTCAAAGAGGAAGAAACTGAGAGATGAACAGCATCTCATAGATATTGAACTGCGGATTGCACAGTTAAAGGACGAACAGGGGCCTGGATTCTTATCGGAGGATACTAAAGTACATCTGAACAATCTAGAGAAACAAAAAATTAAGTTGTTACTTGACAAAGAAGAACAGTGGAGGTTGAAAAGCAGGGCCATCTGGCTACAAGTAGGTGATGGTCATACAAAGTTCTTCCACAACTTCGCAAACGGTAGAAAGGCATCCAATACTATATGGCAGCTGCCTAATGAACTAGACGGATGGGCCTCTACACACCAGCAATTGGCCAGATTGGGTACCACTCATTTTAAAAGACAATTTACAGCTCCGACAGTCATCAACCTCCCGGATATCATTAATCTTGCAGGGCATTTTCCAAGGTTTGTGGAACCTGATGCAGTGGAGGATCTGATCCAACCGGTCACTATGGAGGAGTTGGAAGGAACTCTAAAGTGGTTCAAGAAAGATAAGAGTCTGAGGCCGGACGGTTGGCCAGTGGAGTTCTACTTGGCTTTCCTGGAGCTGATGGGAAAGGATCTGTTGGCAGTCATTGAAGAAAGCAGAATCACTGG
Organism: Pinus taeda; assembly: GCA_000404065.3. NCBI lineage: Eukaryota > Viridiplantae > Streptophyta > Pinopsida > Pinales > Pinaceae > Pinus > Pinus taeda. Next base: position 63,767 of record APFE030672584.1, read on the forward strand.
TCATATCCATCCTCCCATGAACTCCACCTACATAACCTTGACTCCAAAGACTGATTCCCCCGTTTCTTTCAATGACTTCAGGCCAATATCACTTTGCAACTGCCTATACAAAATCATTTCTAAAATTATTGCAATTCGCATCAAACCCATCTTATCTAATAATATTTCCCAGGAGCAATTTGCTTTTCTCCACCATCGACACATTCAAGAAGCCATTGGTTCAGTCCAGGAAGCACTACACTCCATCAAACACAAAAACCTCAAGAGCATCTCTCTCAAAATCGACTTTTCAAAGGCCTTTGACAAAGTGAATTGGCTATATCTGAAAATGATTCTCACTCATTTGGGTTTCCTCTCTGCCCTCATCTCCTGGATCATGGGTTGCAGCTCTTCTGTTTCTTTTGTTATTCTTATAAATGGATCAGCTACTTCAACCTTCAATATAAATAGAGGGATAAGGCAGGGATGCCCTCTATCACCTCTTCTATTCTTATTAGTCATGGAAGGACTGAGCAGACTTATAGCGACAGAAAAAAGAAGTGGGAGATTAAGTGGTCTACATATCATGGAGCATTTATATCTAACATACCTACTATTTGTAGATGACATTCTGATATTCTTGAACGAGAGTGTCCGGGACACTACCTCACTGAATAAGATTCTGAACCTATTCAGCAGAGCAACGGGGATGGAGATAAACAGAGAAAAATCCACAATCTCCCTTACAGATTGTTCAATTCAGGAATCTCAACTAGCAATTCAAAAATTTCCTTTCCAAGAGTCTGATCTGATGGGGGGGCTTAAATACCTGGGCTTCAGACTTAAACCAGATGGATACAAGGTTGCCAATTGGACCTGGCTCATCACGAAAGTGGAAAAGCGAATCAACTGCTGGTGTCACAGATTTCTTTCTAGAGCTGGCAGACTTATCCTAATAAAATCTGTTGTCGAAGCCACCCCAATATACTGGATGTCACTTGCCTGGATACCGAGAGGAATCCTCCATAGAATTCAACAAATTTGCTGCAATTTCCTCTGGAATGGCAAGAAGGAGGGCAAGACTTTTGCCTGGGTAAAATGGACCAAAATTGCTACTCCAAAGAAGTGGGGAGGATGGGGACTTAAATTACTCCCAGCATTTGCACAAGCCTTGGCTACCAAACAGGGTTGGCTCCTTCTGAAACAAAACAGCCTATGGGCGGAGGTTATTCATTACAAATATATCTGGCCGACGACAATCACTGAATGGATCAGATGCCCCACTTGGAATAGGAAGGGTATTTCGGTGATATGGAGGGCCATACTCAATTCTATGTCCATTATCAAAGAGGGTCTACTATGGAGAATTGGAAATGGTGCATCTGTCCGCATTGGCATTGACCCATGGTCGGGCTGTGGAAACTCCCACATATTACCTAATGGATTGGTACATCATCTGAATAGCAGAGGTATAAAGTTTCTTGAACAGATAGGGGACCAGTAGAATACTACTTTTTATTCACAAGCTTGGTTGACTGAACAGCACTGGCATATACCAAATGAATGGAGCAGAGCTTGGCATAGATATATTCAGGCACTTACATAAACACATGTCATATTAAGAAATGTTGAGGATGAATTTATATGGGCACTCTAAAAAACTGGACAATATTCACCGAAACAAGGATATGATAAAATCATTGCAGATAGAAAGCCTGAGATCCTAAAAGGTTGGTGGGACACATTATGGAAGTTAAAAGCTCCGCCTCGCACCAGATTGTTGATGTGGAACATATTGGAAAACAAGATCCCCATTGGATCCTATTTTTAAAAAAGGGCTTTCTTGGGTCCTACCAAGTGTGTGTTGTGCCTACAAGATGAAGAATCGACCCATCATCTCTTCCTTTCTTGCCCTACTACAAGGAGCATCTGGTCACAGGTCATTCAATCCCTCAATTTGAATATGTTCTCGCAGGGGGCGGATATCAACACAGCTTGGGATCTTTGGTGGAGTATCTCGGCAGCAGACAAACCTACAAACCTCCCACTTCTTGTATCTTGGCATATATGGATCAAGAGGAATAACATTATATTTGAGGATAGTCTGGTAAATTGGAACCTTCTCCATCCACTTATCTATGCGGCTTATGCAGAACTGCCAAATGAAATCAGCCATGAGAAACCTAGGAACATTCGGCAGGAACAGATTAATAGATCAATCCCGTGGGCCTATTTCGATGGGGCTGCCCAACAACGTGGTTGTGGGGGTGGCATTTATTTCCACTTATCCGAAACTCATTACTTCCATATTAGTATGGGGCTGGGCTTGGGAACAAATAACCATGCTGAATTGATATCACTTCGACATCTATTATACTTTTCCATAAAGAAAAGCTGCCGAAATTTGCAAGTATTTGGCGATTCAAAGAATGTGATTGACTGGTTTAACAACATTGTTGTTTGTTCGGCATACTCTTTGAAGAATATTTTGGAAGAAATTGTTTTTTTCAAAACATTTTTTGACCAGATATCTGTTTCTCACATCTACAGGGAAAGAAATGAAATTGTTGATCAGCTATCGAAAGAAGTGACGCATCGTCCTCTAGGAGAGTGGATGATCGTCGAATATACACCAACAGAGACATTCCAATATTTTCGTCGGCCTTATATAGATGGGGCTATTCAGAGAGGCAACAGCCTCTAATTTCACAGTCTTCATGATTATGAACATTTTGTTTATGATATGTATATAATTGTATATAATGCTTGCAATATGGACATCTTGTATGTACAGGATGAACACTATTTTGATGGTCATATTACCAGTACTGTACACCCTCTGGGTTTTCCTGTTCTAGTTTTTTTACAGTGGACGAGTGCCACAGTATCATCATTTGCCTTCGAGCATCTACAGCATGTAATTTCTCTTATGAAATTATGAATTTTCTTTTTACGGAAAAAACTTAAATATTAAAGATTGAAAATTATTATCATGTGGTTTTATGTTATATATATGAGACTCATTTTGCATGTTATACACATTATAATAATTAATAATTTTGTTTTTTTTTTTTATTGGGAAATGATCTTTATATAAATTGCATATTTGGATTTTTGAACTAAAAAGTTATCCTAACAAATTTTATTCAGTCCTTCAGGGTTTGTGAAACATAAATTAGGTAGAGAATATAAATAACCCGTGTCTCCCGCACGTTCAAAATAAACCCATAAATATATACATTATAATACAAGTTTTATTTATCAGATTATAATATTTTATATGTGAATTTTATATATTATAATATATATTATATATATATATATATAGGTATATATACTATATATATATATATATATATATATATATATATATATATATTATTATATTATATATATATATATAATAATGTACCATATTTATTTATATTTTAAATTAAACATTAAAGGAGTGATTTGAAAGCTACAAGCAATTTTTCTATAATATTAAGACAGTTTTTTTTTTTTAAATTAACATGTTCAAAAGAGATAAAAAAAACTACAAGCAAATCTTTTAGATTATATTATTTATTTATATATATATATATCAACATGTTCAATTCTAATGGGTGACAGACAGGGAAGAGAAAAGGCATTGGGATCTCCACCCTCTACTAGTTCATTAACATGAGCTCAGTAATGAGGCAAGATGGAGGACTCTTGGCCCAATAATCAAACTCTTGGGAGAAAGGGAGGTTTAATTCCTTGCTCTAAAGGAGGGAAGCCTTAGTGAGTCTGGGGAAGGTAATGAGCGTGAACAGAAGGGCGAAGGTTATGTCCACTAGCCTGGTATCTGGCGAAAGTTCGAAGCACTAAGCTACCAATGGGAGTCATAGGTCTTTGCGTTTGGTTTTTTGTCAAGGATTTTGTTTGGGATCCTGGAGAGCCTCAAGATGGGAATTCGGCTTGAGTTGTTGGCTACATCTTATTTTTTTTGTGGTCTTTGAATTTGTTGGATGCTCGCGTGCTGCAATAGCGGAAACTTACCATCCGACAAATTTGGGGAATACTTCTTCACTTGGTAAGGTATTTGTGGGTTGTTTTTTATTTCGGTTTTGTTGTCAATGTATGGATTATCGGAACAAAGAGATGGTGACTTGGTCGAGATAGGACAGTAGGCCACTTGGCGCGGACCTCTAA
>APFE030672584.1:86926-148043 GCA_000404065.3 Pinus taeda
TAGTATTTTTAAGAAAATAAAATTAGATTTTTATAAACAAATTAAAATAGAAAAATCCACCTTAAAAAAGCACTTTTATAATTCAAAACATCAAATGTACATTTAAAACACAAAAAATACTGCTAATATTAATCATTAATTCAAGAGCCATATTAAGAAATCTATTGTAATAGAAAAACCTTTGAACAAACTAAGTGAAACCAAGAAGGAGGTTGTTAAATTGAAAAATCACTAGCAAACTCATTAAAAATTGGAGATTCAGCTACTCTCTTCTTTTGAGCTATAAGGAGTCTACTATAATTGAAAAAATCTTTGAACAAACTAAGACAAACATGATTGAAAAACCTCTAGAATAAATTATTGAAACATGAATATCCAACTACTCTCTCTTTTTGGATATGATAAAAAAATAAATTAAAACTAAGAAAAGACGCAACAAGCCCTTGCTATTAGACCAATAGAATTTCATATTTATGTGGAAAATCTCGTATAGGAAAGATGGGATGTCATGTATAGATTAGATTAAAAGAGCACAATGTTTACATTCTTCGTAATCTATTGAGAAATCTGTGTTAAAAAGGTATTTTTATAAATCAAAATATCATATATTCAATGAGGATAAAATTGAGAAGCATTTTTGACAATCTAATTAGAGAGAATGGACTAAAATCAAATAAAATTATCAATGACATTAAGCATAAGGTAGAAGTTAGAAGTTGTATTGATCTGATAACATTCAACTAAATAAACATAAATATAACCAATCAATCCATAAGCATTTAGAATAAAATAATTATGATGATTAGTTAAGAGGAATTGTATAATCATATAACCAAACTTTCTTAGTTGTTGGAACTAAGTGACATAAGAAGCCAAAATGTTGACCTAGATTGCCATTGATGTCATTATGGAAATATTCTAGATGAGTAAACAATGATGTGAAGCCAAGCAGAGTGAATCCATGAAGAAACATGAGAAAGAATCCAAGGAGCAAAGCCATCAGAAGAGGAACACATCAGAGGAGTATTGCAGAATATCAGAGCAGAGAATATTGGAATTCACAGGAGCTATCAAGAGAAGCATATCGGAAGAGTTCATCAGAAACAGATTATCGGAAGCCATCATGAAGCCAAAACATAAGAGGAAGAGGTCATTGGAATCAAAGAGGAACGTATCAGAGCAGAGAATATTGGAAGTTGTCAGTCGTGGAGTCGTATTGGATGGCGTTAAGAGATGAACGGCGGAGATGAGTTTTTCGTTCTAGCAGGAAAGGAATCTGGATGAGAGTCGTGGAGTCGTCGATGGTAGAATATCTACGATCATCAGAAGCGAATCAATTTGGGGCGTTAACCAAGACGAAGGACGAATTTAAAGCTATAAGCGGGATTTCAAGCAAATGCAAAATGGTAAGTGGTATTTAGAGGAGAGCGCCCGATTCCATTCAATGGTTGACACGTAGCAACTAGAGGAGAGAGAAAAACCACTCAATTCAGGCGGGTAACTCTCGTGCAAGTAGTCCACCCGAAATCGGTGTAGATCGTCGGATTTTGGGGGTTGAAATCTACGGTGGAGAATGAACCTAATAAAGTTAAACCTGGGGAACTGTGTCCGAGGAGGTTACGTCATCATCATTGTAATACGCCATAATGTTATATCGCGTCCGTTGTATCGAAGGTTATGCAACGCAAGTTATAAAGGAATGGCACACTATAAACTGCGATTGCGATATATATATCCAGACCCGAGGGAATTATTAAAAACAGTTTATAATCATATCGCATCCAGTAGGGGCAATCAACAATCGGCCATCGGCGATGTTATAGGAACGACGTATAAAAGACCTCCATAAACTTGCAATTGCGATTGAGATAGTGACATGGATGGTGGGACCACCCCTTATATATTTCTAACTATGTTAATGGGGCATTGGCTAGGTTGCGATTGCGATTGTGGGATTATTAATGTATATTGTATGAATATTAAAAAAAAAAGGGGCCTCTCTGATATTTTCTTTAATATGCAACATTATTGTAATTCGGCCTCTCTTCCACATTAACGTGTCCTGTGAGTATTGATGGATTCAAAGAGATAGAGGAAGCCAAAGAGTGAGCAAAAAGGAAGCTAAAAGATCAAGTGAGCGTTGAGGAAGCCAAAGCTCAAGCGAGCAAGGAGGAAGTCAAAGGTCAAGCGTATCAGGCATATAAAACAGAGAACCAGGAAAGTTTAGTGTAACTGACGAACTGTAAGAAAAAAAAGGGAAGCTGAAGTTCTGGCAAAAGTTGAAGGAACAGGAGGACAGAAGTAAGTCATAGGTCCAGCAAGGTTGGGAGAAGAGAATTACAACCAAATAGATCCAGACAGTTTACAACAGAGGGTTGGAGCCCTTGAGGTTGGTGCCTCAAAACTGAAAGGATTGGTATCCTAGGAGTTGGTGCTCCTAAATTCAAGGTTGGTGCCTTGACAAGACAGAGTTTGTGCTCTGGAGGTTGGAGCCTCACAAAGAGTCCAAGTTGGTGCTTGGCAACATAATATATATATATATATATATATATATATATATATTGATTGTACTTGATTTATTGCAGAGATCATATTAATAAAAGGATATATTCCTGTTATATATTTCTGTGTTCCAAATATAAATGTTTTTAACTGATAAAAATGATAATTGAAAAGAAATATTGATTCACCGCCCCTCTATTAGGGTCCAACCCTAACCTCTTATTTATGTAATAGGATCAAGTCATAGTTATAGTTAAGTAAAGAGTCAATAAAGCCCATATTAATAGTTGTAAGTGGTTGACCTGCATTTAAGGAAGGGACCACAGTTAGTTGCAAATGGGCCATGGTATTAGATAGATGGTATTAGTAAGAACCATGGTATTGACCCATGGTATTGCATGTATGAATCCTATATAAAGGATAGAGACTCCCCTCGAGGAGCATCGTGTCTTATTTTGTAATTGAGCCCAGCTCTATTGGAGGTTTCCCCCTCGAAGAGGCAAGCGAACATTGCTTTCCTTTCTGAATAATAAAATACTTACTGTTATTTCTTATTGTTCTATGTTTTGGGTATATTTCTTTGCATATTTGGTATTCCGGTATCTTCTTGTAGGTCAAGAGCATAACAAGCGGTATCAGAGCACTTTCCAAGGCCGGTGGGATCTCCATTTTTAGCAAAAAAAATTGGCTAGAGACGTGTTCCGGCGTCTTTAAACCACGGGATCTGTCGTTAAGCGCAAAAACCTGTGGATTTGGGGAGGCATGCACGCAGGAAATAAAAAAGGTGGTCACACTTGTTGGACTCCCTTGTAACCCCTATGGGTACCCCTTCAAGTAGTAGCGCATTAGACAGAACTGCGCACGGACTGTCTTCCAAGTACCCTCTGGGTATATCGGAAGACCCCTAGGCTCTCTTGAAACATCGTCTTGCTACTACAGTACACCGAGAACAGCAATCGGAGAGATTACTCGCGCGTATGATAGGGTAGTCGGGTTGTACGGCTAAGGGTACGGTTGATCCTCCTTGGTTAGTGCCCTGAAAGATTGGGCTGAGTACTACTCTCAGACCCTTATGTATATTGTGATCTGTAGCTCCTGAAACTCCTTGAAACCATAGTTCTCGAGTCTCTTTCTAAATCACGCATCGTCTTTTCCATATTAGATCTAGCAGGTGGAGTTCTGTCATAGTCGCAACAATTAGTTCCACCATTCAAATCTATCAGATCTGCCAATCAGATTTATCAAATCCGCCATTTAGATCTAGCAGCAGGGGTTCGATCACTACCACATTCCTACTCATACTCGACAGTTGAGGGAGCTGACAGATCAGACTATTACTGTGGGCCCCTATACCTAGGCACAATTCTCGCAGGACATTGGGCAGAATTGACTTTTTTGGAATTCGGCTACTGCAGTATTCCTAAGCGAGGAGTAAAACTCCTTTCGAAGTAAAAAATAAAAAATAAAATAAAATAAAATCTAAGACCCTCCCGGGATGCTTATAGGAGACTTAGCCCATAAGAATTAGGTCGACGAGCTGACAAAGGTGGTACCATTCACTTGTTAGTGTCAAAAATTTCGAGCGATCCCAAATTTTAAAGTGCACCGGATCGGTGCATGGTACAAACTAGAGCTCAAGCTATGGCCAATGAGAAGATCGACACCCTTGAAACAAAGTCGAACACAGTACTGTCGTCGCTCAAGACCTTAGCTGACACACTAGCAAAGGGCAAGCCAGAAGAACACTCGGAGGCATATGCTTTCAATGAAAACATTGAGGGCGAGTCTAGTCATTCTCTTCACCTCTTTGGCAACCACCAACAGTCCCAGATGCGACCACCCAAGCTAGACATGTATAAATTTGATGGCTCTCATCTAGCCACATGGTTAGCACAAATGGAGCAATATTTCACACTGAATCATATCAGAGATGATGCGACTCAGCTTAGTGTGGATAGCATGTACTTGGACAATGAAAGATGGCAATGGTGGCAGTGGCATCAATGTTGCTATGGAAGGCCCATGACTTGGCATACATTCACAAAAGCTCTTACGGATCGCTTTGACCATGAATCTAACTTTTTGGGTCGTCTCACTAAGCTCCAACAGACAGGGACAGTGATTGAATATATTACAGTCTTTGAAGCCTTAGCTTTCCGCACAGGAGGTCTACACGATCAGTGCTACTTGGAATTTTTTGTCAGTGGTCTCAAAGAAGCCATACAATCCCATGTCCAACTGCAACACCCAACCTCATGGCTGGATGCTTGCAAGATAGCTCGTGAAGTAGAACGTGCGCTAGTGGCCCAGTCCAATCGCCCAAATTTCATAGCCAAGGGTCGCCCCACCCAGGCTCAAAGCACTACCCGAATACTCAAGGTTCAAAAGGTGTCCCCAACGGAAATGGTGGAAAGAAGAAAGCAAGGCTTGTGTTACTACTGTGATGATAAATACTCCCCCAGGCATAAATGCAAGGAGCCCAAATTATTTCAAATTGATGCTATTGATCACAGTTCATCAAAGGAAGCCCCACCACTTGAGGAACCAGAGGAGGAAGATGAGGACAACTAGCCAGACAATGTACCTGAAGAACCAGTTATCCTTCTTCATGCCTTGGCAGGGATTTCTTCTCCCGAAACTCTCAAAATCAGAGGTTTTATTAAGCATCGCCCTGTAATAGTCTTGATTGATAGTGGCAGTAAGCATAACTTTATCCATCAAAGAGTCGCGGAAGCAGTGCGTTGTTTTGTCAGAGCAGTCTCTAACTTCCAGGTCCAAATTGTTGATGGGGGGACAATAAAATGTGAAGGCCGTTGTGAAAATGTCAAACTTCAAATGGGGGATTATCAGTTAAAGACCCACATGTTTTCCATACACATGGGAGGGTGTGACATTGTCTTGGGTGTTGAATGGCTCCGCACACTTGGCCCAATCACAATGGATTTCCAGGAGTTATATATGAGCTTTAAGTAGAACAACCACACCCATACCCTCCGCGGACTCCGGGCGAGTGATCCCTCTATCATCAGCTCGCATAGGATGGAAAAATTGTTTAAAAAGGGCCACCATGGAGTTATAGCCCAATTTAATTCCATCGAGGCCTTTGAACCCACTTCTCTTAATATTCATCCTAAGATGCAACGGATCTTAAACAACCATATGCCAGTCTTAGACAAGCCTCATGAGCTTCCACCATCGAGAGGGGAACATGATCATAGCATTACGTTGGTCCCAGTGGCCCAACCACCAAATGTGCACCCATATAGATATCCGTTCGCCCAAAAGAATGAAATTGAAAAAATCATCAAGGAAATCTTGGAAGCAGACGTCATTTGTCCTAGCATTAGTCCTTATTCATCGCCTGTGGTCATGGTGCTCAAGAAATATGGGGAGTGGCGTATGTGTCCAAACTTCAGGGCCCTCAACAAGTTGACGGTCAAAGATAAATTTCCCATCCTGGTTGTCGATGATTTGTTGGATGACCTAAATGGGGCTCAATTCTTTACTAAGCTCAGCCTTCGCTCGGGCTATCACCAAATTCGCATGAAAGAAGTAGACATTCCAAAGACTGCTTTCCAAACTCGTGAAGGCCATTATGAGTTCCTGGTCATGCCATTTGGTCTTTGTAGTGCCCCATCCACTTTTCAGAGCCTCATGAACCACATGTCAAACCATATCTCAGAAAATTTGTCCTTTTTTTCTTTGATGACATCCTCATCTATAGCCGCACCTGGACCACACATCTTCAGCATCTAGATCTACTCTTGCAACTGCTCCGGAAGCATAAATTATTTGTCAGGATGTCCAAGTGCTCTTTTGGCATGGAAGAAGTTGAGTATTTGGGCCACATTATGGGACGTGAAGGTGTCAGGGTGAACCCCAAAAAGATCTAGGCAATGCAGGATTGGCCTCAACCAAAGACCTTGAAGAGCTTGAGAGGATTTTTGAGTCTCACGGGCTACTATCGCAAATTTGTCCGCAATTATGGTCGCATTGCTAGACCCCTCACTCACCTCCTCAAGAAAAATTCATTTCTTTGGAATGATGAAGCACAACAGGCATTTATAGCTCTCAAACATGCATGTGTTCCACTCTCGTATTAGCACTACCCGACTTTACCAAATGTTTTATAATTGAATGTGATGCTTAAGGTACAAGTATTGGGGCGGTCTTAATGCAGGAAGGTCAACCCTTATCCTTCACTAGCCAACAACTAAGTGGGACAAATATCGGACAATCTACCTATGAGAAGGAGATGATGGTCATCTTACATGCAGTAGATACCTGGTGACCATACTTATTGGGGTGGCGTTTCCAAATCCGCACATACCTTCAAAGCCTTAAATATTTTTTGGAGTAATGCCTATCCTCGCCACAACAAAATAAATGGCTCGCCAAAATGTTGGGATATGATTATGAGATCATTTACAAGAAAGGGCGTGAAAATGTCGTAGCAGATGCGTTATCACGCCAATTTGAGGAGGAAATCACCCTGCTCGCAATCTCCCTTCCCATTCCAGAATGGATTGAAGAGACTCGCAAGGAATAGTTTTCACATCCTTTGCTCTCCCAACTCATTAATAAATTGCAGGCGGATCCAAATTCCACAGTGGGCTACTCTTGGCAGGATGAGATTCTTTGCTACAAGGACAGAGTCATGATATCACCAACATCCACTCTCAAAAGTCGCATTTTGGCGGAGTTACACTCATCTCCCATTGCAGGCCATTCAGGCTTTCAAAAGACTTATGCTCGCACTCGACGTTCATTCTTTTGGACAAGCATGAAAAAGTACATTCTTACTTTTGTAGCTAAGTGCGACATATGTCAGCGCCACAAAGGAGAAACAGTCAAATCCCTAGGCACATTACATCCAGTGCCCATCCCGACCTCAATCTGGACAGAGGTTTCTATGGACTTCATTACGGGTCTTCTAAAGTCAGGCAACAAGTCAGCCATCATGGTGGTTGTGGACAGACTTTCTAAGTATGCTCATTTTTGCGCCCTACCCCACCCTTTTACACCGACTTTGGTAGCTCAATCTTTCATGGACCAGATCTTCAAATTGCATGGCATGCCCACTTCCATTGTGTCTGATCGTGACCCAATCTTCACCAGTGACTTTTGGCAGGAACTCTTCAGGCTACAAGGTACCCAACTACAACTCAGTACTTCCTATCATCCCCAAATTGATGGTCAAACTGAAGCAGTCAACAAATGTCTGGAGACCTACCTTAGGTGTTTCACTTCAGAAAAGCAACATCTATGGGTACAGTGGTTACCTCTAGCCGAATGGTGGTATAACACCAACTATCATGCCACCACCAAAATGACTCCATATGAAGCAGTTTATGGTCAACTCCCTCCTTCACCTACTTCTTATATGAAGGGATGCTCGAAGGTACAAGCAATGGATCAACTCCTACAAAACCACACAACCATGCTGGCCCACCTCATAGAGAATCTCCATCAAGCTCAAAACCGCATGAAGCAACAGGCAGATCAACATCATTCAGAATGCCAATTTCAAGAAGGGGGTCAGGTATTTTTGAGGCTACAACCATATAAGAAATTATCACTCAAAGACAAGGGTTGTCAAAAATTATCTCCAAAATTATACGGACCATATCAAGTACTTCAGCACATCAGAGAAGTCGCCTAAGCTAGCTTTGCCACCCACTGCAAAAACCCATCCAGTCTTCCATGTCTCATGCCTCAAGAAATTGATTGGGAACCATTACCGAATTCAAACCAGTCTACCTAAATTGGATGAAGAAGGGTCAATCTGGCTCCAACCTGAACAGGTTCTTAACAAGCGAGAATGGCACCTGCGCGGCCACATGATCAAGGAATTCCTCGTCAAATGGAAAGACACCTCTCCGAAAGATGCGACCTGGGAACCAGCCACTATCCTTCAGCAGTTTCTGCAACTTCAGCCTTGAGGACAAGGCTATTCTTATGGGGGAGGCCATGTTAGGGTCCAATCCTAACCCCCTTATGTATGTAATAGGATCGAGTCATAGTTAATAAGTAAAGAGTCAATAAGGCCCATATTAATAATTGTAAGTGATTGACCCGCATTTAAGGAAGGGACCACAGTTAGTTGCAAATGGGCCATGGTATTAGATAGATGGTATTAGTAAGAACCATGGTATCGACCCATGGTATTGCATGTATGAATCCTATATAAAGGATAGAGACTCCCATCGAGGAGCATTGTGTCTTATTTTGTAATTGAGCCCAGCTCTATTGGAGGTTGCCCCCTCAAAGAGGCAAGTGAACATTGCTTTCCTTTTTGAATAATAAAATACTTGCTGTTATTTCTTATTGTTCTGTGTTCTGGGTATATTTCTTCGCGTATTTGGCATTCCGGTATCTTCTTGCAGGTCAAGAGCATAACACCCTCTCAGTATTTCCAACAATTGGTATCAAAGCAGGCTTCTTCATATCAGCCTAACATCTTGAAGAAGGGTTCTTAGTCATGATGAGAAGTGTCAGGAAGACCTCCTTTGTTCGATGGCACAAATTTTGGTTTCTGGAAAAAGAGAATGTCCTACTACTTAATGTCCCTTGGACCTGAAGTTTGGCATTCGGTCTTAAATGAGTACATAGCTTCTTCCACTCTTCCAACAGATCAAGACGAGAGGAAATTCTACGTTGCAAATGCAAAATCCTTAAACTCCATCACTAGTGGAATCACTGATTCTGAATTTAAAAAAGTCATGAATTGTAAATCTGCCAAAGAAGTATGGGATAAGCTAATTGGATTATACGACGGGGACTCCAAAGTCAAGAAGGCAAAGCTTCAAACTCATAGAAGGCAATTTGAAAGTCTGAAAATGGATGATGAAGAAGATATTGCATCATACTTTCTCCGAGTAGCTGAAGTGGTCAACTCTCTTAAAGGATTGGAAGAAAACAATGAAGAAAGCACCATTGTTCAAAAGGTCTTAAGATCTCTCCCGGACAGATTTGACTCCAAAGTAAGTGCCATAGAAGAAATGAAGGATCTAGATACTCTCAAGATGGATGGACTCCATGGAATCCTTATTGCCTATGAGATGAGAAAAGGTTGCCCAAGTTCCAAAGATGTAGCATTCAAGGCCTCAAAATCAAAAAAAGGGGAAAGAAAGGAATGTAAGTAGTGATGACTCCGATGTTGAATCTGAATTGGTGCAATTTGTACAAAGGCTAAAGAAAAGATCGAAGCTAAAAGGTAAATACCCTCTTATTTGTTTTAAATGTGGAAAAATAGGTCATTATGCTGCAAAATGTCCTCATAAGCATGATAGTGATGATGAAGAAAATTTTAAAAGGATGGTATATAGAAAGAAAGGGTTCAATAAGAAGAATTTCCTCTCTAAGTAAGATGAGTTTGATGAAGATGAAATTGTAGTCATCAAAAAGAAATCAACTAACCAGTTCCCTCACCGTAAAGGAGGTAATGAAGAATCAGATGAAGAAAATGACCATGTTGGAAGCCAAGAAGTATTATTCATGGCATTCACAAATGATGGTGACTCAGGGCTAGATGGAAATATAGATGAATTGTTAATAAGTGCCATTGAATAAAATGAGAAATTACGGAATAAAATCATTTCTCTCATGGTAGAAAACGAGGAAACAAAAAGAAGGGAAGATCTCTTGAAAAAGAAGCTAGAAGAGAAAGAAGCTTGCAAAGAACGTGGAGCCGAAATAGTATCTCTGAGGAAGGAATTGGAGCAAGTTAAAAAGGGTTGGAAAAGCTCTCAAATACTTGACACTATCCTAAATAATCAAAAACCTCAACATGACAAATTTGGAATAGTTTTTAAAGGAGAATCATCAAGTACTAAGAATAATGCGAAAAGCTATGCCGACGTACTTTCCAGCAACCCAAAAGAAGAAAGATTATTTCATCAAAGGCTCATCCCAGATCCAAAGAATGAAGAGAGAGTAACTCCAAGGAAGAATGTTGATTCGAATCATGGATGTTACAATAGATACAAAACAGTTTTTCATCCAAGGCCCATCTCAAATCCAAAGAATGAAGCAGGAATAACTCCAAGGAAGAATGTTGATTCAAATCATGGCTATTACAATAGTACAAAACTATCTTTTTGGGGCATTGTTTCCATTGTAAAAAATTTGGTCATCAAGCTAGACATTACATGGCTCATAAGAATGACACACCAAAACTGAAGGATCAAATAAACAAACCATATGGCCCCAAAGGGCAAGGACAAATCAACACCTACAATTTTTTTGATCCCTTGGCCAAATTTGATCTGATTTTCTCATTATGTAATAATAATGGACACAATGAACAAAATTGCCCACTCAAAAGAGGAAAAGCAAGAAGTGAGAATCCCAACACAAATAAATGTGGCCTAGCTCTATGTGCTCAAAATAATGAAAATCATTGGTTTGTGGATAGTGGGTGCTCTAGACACATGACAGGGGACAAAAAGAAGTTTGTCTCATTGAACAAAAAGGAAGGAAATGTATCCTTTGGAAGTGGATCTTCCAAAATTGCTGGAAAAGGAACTATTACTCTTATTAATGGAAAAGGAAAAGCTCAAAATGCTTTGCTAGTAAACGGGCTCAAACACAACCTCCTGAGTGTTAGCCAAATCTGTGATCAAGGACATAATGTTGTCTTTAGCACCAAAGACTGTGAAATAAGGAACTCTTCCTCAGGGGAACTTGTGGCGAAAGGGGTTAGAACACCATACAACATCTACATTTTGAACAAGATTCAAGAAGATAAATGCTATTTAAGTCAAACAGATGAAAGTTGGTTGTGGCACAAGCGACTTGGACATACAAGCTTTGATAACTTGATAAATATTAGCAAGATTAAAGCAGTACGAGACATTCCAAAGTTATTCAAACCAAATCAAGGAATATGTGGTCCACGTCAACATGGAAAGCAAACCAGAACCAGCCACAAGACCAAGGGGCTTTCTACATCGAAGCCTTTGGAGATCATCCATGTTGATTTATGTGGACCAACTAGAACTTCGACACTCCAAGGAGAAAGGTACTTTGCTTTATTTGTTGATGATTGTACTAGAATGATGTGAATATATTTTATAAAATATAAATCCGAAGCATTTGAGTGTTTTAAGAATCTTAAAGCTCTTGTAGAAAATGAAAAGGACTCAAAGATTAAGTGCCTCAGAACAGATAGAGGGGGAGAATTTACATCAAAAGAATTTAATGAATTCTATAAAATACATGGAATTAAAACAGAACTCTCTGTTGCTAGAACACCCAAACAAAATGGGGTAGCTTAAAGAAGAAACCGAACAGTTCAAGAAATGGCAAGAACAATGTTAATAGCAGCTAGCTTGCAGCCAAAATTCTGGAGAGAAGCAATCGGGACTGTTGGACACCTAATCCTCAATGGGTTAGTGTGGAAGCCGAATGGACAAAAGGAGTCCAAGAGACCTTGGGATGTGAATCCCAACGGTCACATAATGTACTATAAATGTATATGATTTGTTAATAAAAATGGTATTGCATGTTTTATCTTTCACATCTCTCTTGTTGTCCATGTGTGTTTAACATGGTATCAGAGCAGGCGAATTCTGGCCCTGCTCATATTTGAGTCATTGTTTACTTGTGACCTTTTGTTGTGTTTCTCTCACCAGACCTATGCAGTGACCATTAATGTTATGTGGGTCGTGAACTCTCAGTGCAGTGATATTACTAGTTGATTAATTCATGCGCTGGTGTTGAAGGCCGCGCAAAAAAAAAAAACGTTGAGAGTTAAGAGTCCTGGCGTGTTGGCTCTGCCATCCCTGACATTCCTGACCTTTGAAATCTGCAGGTCTCTATTTTTGGTCTCTGGCTTCCCGTCTGTCTATAAAACATTTGCTCTCTGAACATACATTGAATTAAAGCCTGGGCGCCCAAAGCCTGTCAGCGCTACTCATCCTCACCGGATTAAAAGTTGTCAGACCTGTCACTCTATCATTGTTTTAAACTCTAACGCTCCACTGCTAGTGACTGAGACCCATTTCGATGTTCTGGACCTGCATTGTTATCACAACCGTCTGCAATAAATAAATGTGTTGAGCGCTGCCCAGAATGGTAGCAGAGCCGTTTTATGAACGCTCAGAATGGTTTCAGCTATCGCATAATTGGTTCTGAAACAAAAATTCGATCACTGTAATCTTGATTTTCTACCGAGCTTTCAGTCTCTGCCCGGCAGGCCAGTATCTGAGAGCTTGTTCCTCTTCAATCATGATTTAGCTGAGAAATGGCGTTCGGTGGTAGAAGAAGAAGCAGTAGCAGCGGCGCACCAGCAAGAAGCAGCACTAAGCAAGGTAAACTTAGCGCCTGTGGAATTCGCTTTTTTTCCAATCTTTTGGGCTAGGTTTTTCTGCGGTTAAATCGACCTCGAGGTGAACCATTGCTGGTAAGTTTATGGACGTTCTAAGCAAGACTTTCCAAGATTTCATTAAAAGTGAAATTTCATGACAAAGGGCAGAGTCTAAGCAATTTCGAATCTCAAAAATAAGGAAATCGAAGTATTCATGTTTCTAGTCTTGTAATTGAACAAATTACGGAGTTTTGCTGCTGGGAGTGCTTTTATTTTGATGATTTGAAGCTTCTGCCGAGTGTATTTAGATGTCTTCGAGTTGGACTACGATTATTTTGAGGTCTGAGTTCATTTTGATGCTGAGAGAGTTAGTCAGTAAGGGGACTTTGAATTCTTGAAGTTTAAATTTCCAGTGTTGCGATGCTTAAAGATTGGAGCGAGAGGGACATTGTGTATCCTACGATGTTTGTAGTACAACGCAAGGGTTTTGAGAGTTTGACGTTCGGAGTGCTTATATCTTTGGTGGTCTAGAGGTTGAAAGACTCGAGAGATTGTTATTTTCAGGTTGTCCAGTGGGTAAATTGCATATTTTCACGTTGAAAAGCTTCGAGAAGAGAAAAGGAGAGTATCTTTCAGGCTCAAGAGCCAAGTCTCTGTTTTATTTGTGCTTTGAGCGCTTAACAGGGTTAATGTGCAAGGCTCCGGGGGTTCAAAGCTCCCGATTCCATAACGCCGATGTTTTCAAGCTCGATTGAAAGATTTAAAAAGTTGACAAGTGAAGCTAATGTCCTGCGCATTTGATGCTTTCCAGTTCCATACAACGGCAAATGTAAGAGATCTGTAGTTAAGAGGAGTGTGCTTAGAGGTTTTGAAAGAGTAAATTTATGCGCCTGCATTTAGAGTACTCTAAGTTTAAAATGCTTGCTTCAAATGATCTCTTTGTTCTGCATACTTTGAAAGAATAGCCACTCCAGTAGCATAAGCCTCATCAAGCATGTATAATGAATTACGTGCCGACTGCCTTGCTCGGGTTTCATCATCAAAAATTTGAATTACATGAGCAGAGTCCCCATTCACTCTCTGTAAGAGCTCTGCCTTCTCCTTGGCTTCCATCTGCCGCCTATGACGACATGAAAGATATTTATCCATACCAAGCTTCAATGAGTCAACTTCTTCTACCACTTGCTCCAACTTCCGTTTCCACAGATCGCACTAAGACGCTGGCACTTGTGACCGCCAAAGCTTGTCCATCTCGACGCTGTACGTTTGGAGTTGAGATAGATCATGCTTGAGATTCTGTGCGAGGTCGGGATTGTCGTTGTCTATATTCTTTAAAGTTGCGATTATTTGGCATTGTGTGAGATATTTGTGCAACATTGTCATTAAATGGAGCAAATTGATGATGCATTACAGTTATTAAATAGTCTAATCTTTTCCACTGTTGATGGGATGGTAAAAGTCAGTAAGGAAACTCTTTTTAACATTCAAACTTGCTTGCAAAATGTACAAGAAAAGATCGATTTTTTGCAACTTGAATCACAGCTACAACAAGAAGAGCTACATCAAAATAGATAACATTCTGAACCTGTTTTTGTTCAGAAGATTGAGACAACCACCCATCAGTAGCATGTTAATAATGTTACAATTCATTCAAATAAAGTAGCAGTTGTACATGCAGATGTAGAAACTCAGTCTGCACTTCCCAAGCCCGTCATCAGACCTTGGGAACAGCTTGTCCACAACAAGAACAGAACTGGTCTTGGATATGACAAGGACTTGTCCTTTCATATTCCAGACTATGCCAAGCCCATTCAGTTTCAGAGTGCTGGATTTATTCATGACAGTTCACCTCCAGCTATTTCAGATCATGTTCCTCTTCCGCAACAACAACAACAACAGATTATAAAATGCCAACACTGTGACCGAGTTGGCCATCTGAAAGATCATTGTTTTGATCTTCATCCATGTAAGCACTGTCATAAAACCACCCATTCTTCACACAGATGCTTAAACAACAAACGTCCTGCAAGAACAAAGATTCATCTTGGATGGATCGCTTCTTGGCAATGGGCATCAACAGCCAAGAAGATATTCCAAACACATGTCAGAACTTGTTCTAAAGTATTGAACAATCTTGCAGTTGAGTTTTCTCCATCTTCTCACCTTGTATCTGACAGGGGGGGAAATGATGGTCATCTACAAGCTTCAAAGCCACATCAAGTGAGCTTGAGCCACAACCTACCACACCAGTTTCAGAGTTGTACGCAGAAACACAGATGCCCGTGAACATGCCTTCAGTTGGCAATCTGGGACACTTCCTCTAGCAGAAGACTTCAGCTTCTTGCCAGCTTTGGAAGAGTTCCGGGAACTGCACTAAGCGTTCCAGTGTTGTTGGTCATCCTTAAACCATCACAGGTTGAGACTTCCCTTTTCAGGTTGAATTTTTACCTTTTATGCGGGGTGAGACCTCCCTTTTATGGTTGAAGGTTTCCCTCTTCAAAACAATAGGAACACTTCCTCTAGCAGAAGACTCCAGCTTCTTGCCAGTTTTGGAAGAGTTCCAGGAACTGCACTAAGCGTTCCAGTGTTGGTGGTCATCCTTAAAACCACCGCCCTTTTTATTACCAACATTTCAGAGAGCACATTCAGCCTAGTGCTGCATGCATTTTTGCACATTTTGTATTACATCTCTCTTCTTGGACTCATAACATAACCCTTCGGATTAAGGGGGGGAATGTTGGACACCTAATCCTCAATGGGTTAGTGTGGAAGCCGAATGGACAAAAGGAGTCCAAGAGACCTTGGGATGTGAATCCCAACAGTCACATAATGTATTATAAATGTATATGATTTGTTAATAAAAATGGTATTGCATGTTTTATCTTTCACATCTCTCTTGTTGTCCATGTGTGTTTAACAGGGACAGTTGTCTATACCTTGAATCGAACTCAATTAAGACCAAATAATGAAAAGACTCCTTATGAATTATGGAAAGGAAGACCTGCTTCAATAAAATACTTCAAGGTTTTTGGAAGCAAGTGCTTCATAAAAATCAATGATGGCTCACCAGGAAAGTTTGATTCTTGGGTTGATGAAGGGATCTTCCTTGGATATTCTACACAAAGCAAAGCCTACAATTGCTACAATAACCAAATACAGAAAATAGTGGAAAGCATTGATGTGAAGATTGATGAAGACCTTCCAGAGAAAGAAATTAAAGAACATGAAGTTGATCCTCTCATTGAAGAAGAAGAAAAAAATCAAGAAATACCCAAGGAAAAAGAACCATCTCAAACTCCTTCAAAGATGAAACTTCTCCAAGAATATCACCCGAAAGAGTAGATTATTGGCAATATAGATGAAGGGATGCAAACTCAAAGAAGAATAACAGATGCACCAAAGAAAAATGATATTGCTCCTCTATCCATGATAGAACCAGAAACATTCACTCAAGCAAGTAAGGATCCTCATTGGGTAAAAGCCATGGAAGAAGAAATGTCCCAAAGCGAGAAGAATGAGACATGAAAGCTGGTATCTTGTCCAAAGGACAAAAACATAATAGGAACCAAGTGGGTGTTTAAAAACAAAATGAATGAAGATGGACAAATCATCAGAAACAAGGCAAGGCTTGTTTGTAAAGGCTATTCACAAATTGAAAGAATTGACTATGAAGCAACATTTGCACCAATAGCTCATGCGGAAGCTATCAGGATGTTATTGGCATTTGCTTGCTCAAAAGGATTCAAAATCTATCAAATGAACGTAAAATCAGCATTTCTGAATGGGGAACTCAAGGAAGAAGTCTACATGGAGCAACTAGAAGGGTTTAATCTAACAGAAGAAAAAGACTTTGTTTGTAAGTTGAAAAAGGCATTATATGGGTTGAAACAAGCTCCTAGAGCTTGGTACGCAAGATTGGATCACTGTTTACAACAATAAGGCTTCAAGAAGGGGGTGGTAGGAAGTAATCTCTACATAAAGACGGATGAGGATAAGTTACTATTCACACTTATTTATGTTGATGATCTAATTTTTGCTAGTAATAATGATAAGATGAGCCATGAGTTTTCTCAAAATATGTCAAAAGAGTTCGAGATGTCAATGATAGGAGAGTTATCTCACTTCCTTGGACTACAAGTATCTCAAACCACGGCAGGCATGTTTATATCTCAAGCCAAATATCTTAAAGACATGGTTAAAAGATATGGAATGGAAGATTGTGCACCCATGAGCACACCTATGACCACAAGTTGCAAATTGAGCAAAAATGATGACTCCCCTCCAGTAGATGCAACTCATTACAGGTCAATAATTGGATCCCTTCTGTACTTAACTGCTACAAGACCCGACATTATGCAAGCAGTAGGAATGGTGGGAAGATTTCAATCAGCTCCTAAACAATCCCATTTGTTGGCTATAAAAAGAATTCTCAGATACCTGAAAGGAACTCCTGATTTCGGTCTCTGGTACCCTAAGAGCTCAACTCTTACTTTGACTACATACACCGATGCTGATTGGGTCGGAAGTGTCGATGATAAGTACTAGTGGAAATGCATTCTTCCTGGGAGACTGTTTAGTATCTTTTCTCAGCAAAAAACAGGCATCCATATCACTATCTATAGCTGAAGCCGAGTATATAGTTGTCGCAAATTGTTGTCCTCAAATACTATGGATAAAGGAAGCTCTAAAAGATGTCAACATAGGTACAAATCAACCAATTACCATCTATTGTGATAACACAAGTGCGATCAGCCTCAGCAAAAATCCAGTGACGCACTCAAAGACCAAACACATAACAGTCAAGTATCATTTCCTTCGTGAACAAGTAGCTGAACAAAACATCATCTTGGAATATATCAATACAAAGGAGTATATAGCTGATATTTTCACAAAACTTCTTCCTCGAGAAGCATTTGAACATCTTCGTCAAAAGATGGGAGTTATCTCTTTAGCATCACTTAAGTTGATTCATAAAGATGTTGTAGGACAAGGGGAGCAGTTCAACAGGGGGAGTCTTTGTGCACTCCTTTGCCATTGATGTCAAAGGGTGAGAGAAGAAGAATATTGCCATCAATGACAAGGGGGGAGATTGTTGACATAAATTGTCATTGATGTCAATATGACAATATTATGGGTGAGTAAACAATAATGTGAAGCCAAGCAGAGCGGATCCATGAAGAAACAGGAGCAAGAAGCCAAGGAGCAAAGCCATCAGAAGAGGAACACATCAAAGGAGTATTGCAGAATCTCAAAGCATAGAAAATCGGAAGTCACAGGAGCTATTAAGAGAAGCATATCGAAAGAGTTCATCAGAAACAGGTTATCGGAAGCCATCATGAAGCCAAAGCATAAGAAGAAGAGATCATTGGAAGCAAAGAGGAACATATCAGAGCAGAGAATATTAGAAGTTGTCAACCATGGAGTCGTATTGGATGGCGTTAAGAGATGAACAACGGAGATGAGTTTTTCGTTCTAGCAGAAAAGGAATCCGGAGGAGAGCCGTGAAGTCATCGATGGTAGAAGATCTATGGTCATCGGAAGCGAATCAATTCAAGGCGTTAACTAAGACAAAGGACGGATTTAAAGCTATAAGAGGGATTTCAGGCGGATGCAAAATGGTAAATGGTATTTAGAGGACAGCACCTGATTCCATTCAATGGTTGACACGTAGCAATTATAGGAGAGAGAAAAACCGTTCATTTCGGGTAGGTAACTCTCGTGTAAGTAGTCCACCCAAAATCGCTATAGACCGTCAGATTTTGGGGATTGAAATCTACAGTGGAGAATGAACCCAATAAAGTTAAACCTCGGGAACTGTGTTCGAAAGGGTTACGTCATCACCATTGTAATACGCCCTAATGCTATATCATGTCCGTCATATCACAGGTTATGCATTGCAAGTTATAAAGGAATGGCAATCGACAATCATCCATCGGCGATGTTATAGGCACGACATATAAAAGACCTCCAGAAACTTGCAATTGTGATTGAGATAATGACGTGGCTGGTGGGACCACCCATTATATATTTCTAACTATGTTAATGGGTGCATCGAATAGGTTGCGATTGCGATTGCGGGATTATTAATGTATATTATATGAATATTAAAAAAAGAAGGGGGCCTCTCTGATATTTTATTTAATATGCAACATTATTGTAATTCGGCCTCTCTTCCACATTAACGTGTCTTATGAGTATTGATGGATTCGAAGAGAGAGAGGACGCTGAAGAGTGAGTGTAGAGGAAGCTAAATGATCAAGCGAGCGTTGAGGAAGCCGAAGCTCAAGCGAGCAAGGAGGAAGCCAAAGGTCAGGCGTATCAGGCATATAAAACAAAGAACAAGGAAAGTTTAGTGTTGCTGGCGAACTGTTAAAAAAAAAAAAAAAAAATGTTGAAGTTCTGGTAGAAGTGGAAGGAACGAGGGGACAAAAGTAAATCATAGGTCCAGCAGGGTTGGGAGCAAAGAATTACAACCAAACAGATCCAGACAGTTTATAGCAAAAGGTTGGAGCACTTGAGGTTGGTGCTCAGAACTGAAAGGATTGGTATTCTAGGAGTTGGTATTCCTAAATTCAAGGTTGGTACCTTGACAAGACAAAATTGGTACTCTAGAAGTTGGAGCCTCACAAAGAGTCCAAGTCTTATCTATCTTACCATTAATCTCATAGCGATGTCTAATAAATCTTGATTTTTAAATAAGTTTATACATATAAGAAATTAAAAAACCCTTATTATAATTAAAAAAATCATAATATAAACTCATAATTCTAACTAATCTAAAAAAGACTTTCAAAAACATCTCATAAATAACTACAAGTTAACCTTCAAGCGAAGCAAATACATCCACCACCGACGAATTTAATTGTCGTTAACAAACGATGGAATCTTCTAGTTGTCGATTGTGCTAATCAGCACACGAATCTGCACCTCACATTTTCTTAACATAAAATATTTAAGAATTAAAAAAAAAAAAAAAAAAAAAAAAAAAAAAAAAAAAAAAAAAAAAAACAACAACAACAACTAAATACCTAACTAGCTTGAGATTTTGTGCTTGATTTTTTTCCCAAATGGTGTCAGTCATTATGGATCTATCGTAGCGTACTCTGCTGCGTAGATTGCTTTGTTGGGCATGCCAGTGAATCGAAGTGGGTGATGACGACTTGGTCTCCTCAGATGCTCGCAAGAGCTCTTGTTACGCCACCACCATCACATGGCCCTGCAACGCCCAAAGGACGGCCCTGTATTTACTCTCCCAGTCTCCCTTCAGCATACAGCAACTTGTCCGGCCTGAAACTGAGACTGACATCCACCAAGTCTCGAATCTACAGGAGGAGTAGTCGGGGGGATTCGAACCTGGTCTGGAATTGCCTGATTCCGGTCGTGGGCGGGGGTTTCTGGGAAGAGGATTCCGGTACCGGGGATGACTATGTGTCGACCAGAGGACGGAAATTCAACAAGGAATTCAACGTGCTGGCGAAGATGTTGAAGCAGATTGAGCCGCTGGACAACAGCGTCATAGGGAAGGGCGCCTCCCAAACTTCCAAGGAAGCGATGAAGAGGACCATCAGCAGCATGCTCGGAGTCCTCCCAGCCGATCGCTTTCAGGTTACTGTCGGGCTCTCGTGCCAAACGCTTGCTCGTTTGCTCCATTCTTCCATTATTACTGGGTATTTTTCTGCGCTTAATTCATGTTATTTTGTTGTTCCAGATTGTTTTTCCTGGCGAATAACTGGAAGGAGGTTGAAGCAAACCCTCTTTTTTTAAAACCAGTTTATTTAATTATTAAAAATTAGTTTTGTTTGTTTGATTGAATTTTCAGGTTTTTTAATTTAATATTATGTTTTTATTTTAATTTAATTAAATCTCATGGTTCTTTTCCTAATCCAGGTAGCAAGTTTAGGTCAAATTGAGGTAAAACTTGCACGTGACCTCTTAATAGATATGTTGTATGGTTGTATCCATTAAGATGTGCTGTGTTTTGGATTTGTAATATTTTTATTTCATTGGTGCTGAGGGTTGATGCAAACCTGTTTTTCACCCACGTTATTTCTCTTAAGATAGATATGGTGTATCCATTAAGATATGTATTTCTTCTATTTTAATTAAATCTCATGGTTCTTTCCCTAATCAAGGAAGCAAGCCTTTGTCAAATTCAAGCAAAACTTGCACCTGACCTCTTAATAGATATGTTGTATGATTGTATACATTAAGATGTGTTGTGTTTTGGATTTTTAATATTTTTATTCCATTGGTCTTGAGGTGTTGATTCAAACCTGTTTTTCACCCACTTTATTTCTCTTAAGATAGATATGGTGTATCAATTAATATATGGTGGTTGTTTATTAATTCAGAACTCTTTTTTCTCTAATGGTCCCAGGGGCTGAAGCAAACCCTTGTTTTTCACCCATTCTGATTAATTATCTGAAGCTACCTAGGTTTTGGTGCCTTTGCTATATAAGCAATTTTTTTAATGATTTGTTTGATTGAATTTTCAGGTTTTTGGGGGTTTATTATAACCGTCTTTTTGTTTTGGGTAATAACTTTTTATCTGTAATGGCCCTTTCCCTTGTCTTGGAAGTAAGCTATAACTTTTACTTTACATTTTGTTCCAGGTATTTACATTGAGGCTATAGGGACTTTCACTTGCGGTTTTGTATGCGGCGTATAATCCAAATCTAAAACTGAGCACATCAAAGTACCCTTGGCTTTTTGACCACAAAGCCACTGACCTTTGAATTTTCAATTTATTCGGTAGGGAAGAATTTGTTTTTTTTTTTTTTTTTTTAATTCGGTTCAGTTTTTTTGGTCTGATTAAATAATTGTTATCTTCTTCGCCTAGATTCAATTTCCACAAAATGACACAATGACTTATACTGAGCATTGAATATATTATTGTAATAACTTCGTTAAAAACTTTGATCCCTAAAAACCAATTTACCCTTGCTTTTTGTCAATGGGTGTGGAACTGTGGTTTAGTTGAAGCTGTTGTTGTGACAATGATCCATGTTCAAACTTTAGTAGACATGCTCCTCCATTGCCTGGGGTTTACCATATGTGGCTATTGATCTTAGGCATTGTGGTATTTAATGATTGTAACTTTTGGGCAGAATACTTATGGAGTTGTCTTTAGTGTGACTTTTTGGAGATTTTGGTGACGGAATCCGGCGGAAAAAAATTGAGGTTAAATCTTGATTTGTATTATTTAAAATGGTTTTTTAACTGCATATTTGGATTCAGCACCCTGAAAAACCCCTGGGACGCTTTGATTGTGCAGAAATTAGTTATGAAACTTGTGATTTCAATAAATTGCTGCTGGATTTTAGAGAAATTTGACCAGAAAAACCCACCGGAAAAGCTTCCAAAAAATCTCTTTAAAGACAACTCCAATATTTATAGCAATTGTTCTTGGATCTTGTGCCAATTACGATTGTAACCTTCAGGCAGAATATTATTGGCAATTGATCTTGGGCATCGCCTTTGAGCAGAATATTTATGGCAATTGATCTTGGATCTTATGTCAATTAATGATGGTTAACCTTTGAGCAGAATATTTGTGGGAACTGATCTTTGGTCTTGTGGGAATGGATGATTGTAATCTTCCAGCAGAATATTTATTTAATTAGTCCTTTTTTATTTAAAAAGAAGTTGTTTTAGTGAGATTTTTTGGAAGTTTTAAGGTTGGTTTTTCTGGTCAAATTTCTTTAAAATTTGGCAAGAATTTATTGAAATCACAAACTTGATGGGTAATCTTATGTAATCAAAGTGCCCTAGGGGTTTTCCAGGGTGCTGAATCCATATACAAATCAAAAAACTAATTTAAATAAAGCAACCAAAAAATCTAAAAAAACGCACTAAAAACAACTTTTTAAAAATAATCCGATTTTTTTTTTGTAAATTTATGTCAACGCACAGAATGTATATTTTTATTTTCATTTATTTTTGCTAATTGTTTTCTCGATTTTTCCAAGTGCTCCCAGCAAACCCATGCTGTTTATTTCCTTTCCTAACAGTTCATGAAGGAATATTCCTCCTTTCATTTTTGTTAATGTAAAAAACATGATTTTATTCGACATTTAATAATTTATTCTATTTAATTTTGAGAGTTTCAAGGTAACTCTTGCTTTCCAGGTTCAAACCCTGGTGCGCATGCTCCATTGCATGGCAAATTTTGAACCTTGTGCCAATTAATGATTCTAGCCTTCGAACGCAATACATCTGCTGATATAGCAGGTACCCATTTAAAAAAAATATAATTTTTAGTATTAGTTCATGTCAGCACATACTGAATATAGATTTTTAATTTCATTTATTTATGCTTTTTTTGGATTGTCCAAGTGCTCTAAGCAAACCCTTGTTTTGGACCAGTTCATTAAGGAAGATTTCTCCTTTCCATCTCCGGTCAATGTAAAAACATGATTTTGTGCGTTTGTCTCAGATATTTAGTGATTTATAATTTTATTCTACTTCATTTCAGATTTCCAAGATAACTCGTCTCTCAGGTTTAAAAATTAAATCCTGATGGGTATGCTCCTTCCCTGCCTGTGGGGTTTGCCATATGTTAAAATTGATCTTAGCCTCTGTGCTAATAAATGGTTATAACGTTTAACCTTTGGATTTGTTGATGTAGCTCTATTTTTTGGTTAATCTAAAATGACTTTGTGATTTTGACTAGATATTTAATGACTGCTGAAATTGATTTTGAGGTTTTCAATATAACCTTTGCCTCCCTTTATTTTGTTATGGCAAAGATGTACTTGGGAAAAACTTACCGATGTATACAAGGGAATTCCCCCTTTTGTAATTAAATGTAGCTTTGCTGATTACATTTTATTTTTTAACCTCTGGAGGTAGGTGATTGGTTGTCAAAATTAATCATTGATTTTAGGATTATCTCATGTAAGTCTATTTCTGGATTTATCTCTAAAATGAATTGAGTACATGTTACTTGAAATTTTGTTTTATGCTTAATTTCGAAGCAGACCATTGATATATTTCAAAAGAAACCATTGATATTTTCATCTAGAAAATTGCATTTTATTTGAAATTTAATATGTGGCTTACGAGTGATTTTAGTAAGTTTTTATATATTCTGACTGAGGAAATGTTTTTCCTCCTTTTTATTTGATTGTGCAGATATACCCTATGGAATGCAGAATATCGTCTCACTCTGCAAAGAAATTTGGAGCTTTCAGCTCAAGATATAAAAGATGCAACTTCACAGACAAGAGAAGAGATGAGCTGTGAGGATAAAGAAATAAAAGTAATAAATAACAATAGATTTGATGGCACTAATGATCTTATAGATGAAATTCATACGGTGGGAAAGCTGGATCAACTGTCCCAGGAAGCATTCAATTACATCACACAGTTGAAATCAAGAATATATGACGTGCAAAAGGTAGGCCACGACTCACCCTTCTGAAATTGTTTACAGATTTGCAGAATTGAATTTTGGACGAACTTACAATCGCATTATGTCCTATTATATTGGAATATATTAAAATATCTGATTCCACGTGAGGACCCTAACGCAAACGGCATACTATACTGAGGTGTAGGCAGTGACCTAGGGCATCAATTGCCTAAGGACATATCTTAGATTCTGCATGGTGCAGAGTCTTCAACATGTTCCAGTGTTATTTATGTTCTGTAAACAAGGCATATTTGAACCAGTGAGTATACAAGTGGTAGTGTGATAAGGATGTTCCGATTATACAAGGAAACAGAATGGGACTGCCGTGAATGGTAGTGTAAATAAGAAGAGCTAAACTGTGAGGCTTTTTTTAGCAGTAAGTAATTGGAGCTTTCTAGGGTGATGTGGACAGTCTCTTACCCCTGAACCAAGGTCTCTTATACAGTGTCTTGAGTGTTTCATTCGTGAGGCTATAACATGCTGGTTTGAATTTGAGCAATATTATATTATTTTTTTGGATAAGCAATCGTGAATGCTATGGTTGAGACAGTAGTTATCTGATTGTAATGTGGCAGACATCCTCGTCTCTGGAATCTAAACTTTAAAAGCCTAACAAACATGGTATTTAACAAGAGACTGTTTCTGCTTTGGATTAACAATCGTCATACTGCATTTAAGTGGAATTCAAATAACTCTTTTTTAGGAGTAATGACGCAATGACTAATCAAGAGTCAAGATTCCCTGTATTAATAACGGTCGGAGTGAAAACTCCCAGAGCCACAAATAACTTTTTTTTAGCAATAATGACCTAATGACTAACCAAGATTCAAAATGTACTAACCAAAGAGTCAAGATGTCCTGTATTGATCACGGACGGAGTGAAAACCCTAGAGCCACCTAAGTGAGCAAGGTGACAAACCACAATCACAACCACTCGCGTGCTAAGAACCATGGGCTAAATAGCTTTTGTATTGTGAGAGTAGTTGTCAAAGATGTTACGACTCACAGCTATAGCGTGGTTCATAATGAGTTCACACTGTGCCCCGGAAGACTCCTGTTATCAAGCTCACCCTTCTGGTTGTAAATGCCAAAGAAGTTTATTACAGATTTGTAGGTTTAAGTCTTTGGCCCAAAACTTAATGATCCCCATTTTTGGATTTCAATCATAGAAGCCCCTTCTACAGGGGAATACTGTTATTCATTCTTTTGCGGAGGGTTTTTAACTTTTTTATTGTGAATTTCCTATAGCTGATTATAGAAACAAATAAAAAATTGACCCACAATTGTCCTTCGTTTGGGGGCAGCATTGATTAATTCATGCAAGTCCCTTTTGCAGGGGAAATGGATTGGTCGAGGAAAGAAAGTAAATGAAGGGCAGCATTGCTGAAGAAAGAATCCCAGTCACTCAGTTTGATCCCAGCACTACTCTACTTATTAATCTTTACCCCTACTCTACTTATTAACCTTTACCCCTCACGATACCAACTTTACAGGCTGGTAAATGTTTTCAGCAGTCGATATAATTTTGCTTCTGTTCAAAAAAGGCTAAACATCATTTTTTCTCTCTTGTACTCTTATCATGCAGTGCATGCATTTTTCTTTGCCTTTTTCTTTTCATTGATTCCTTTGTTTTAAATAGTTAAATCAGTGTTATCTGGACGTTATTTTTTTAACATATTCTCGATATCGTCAAGGGTAACTTGCTGGAGAGTTTTTACTTGATTGTGCCATGCTTATCGATGTCTATAATTTTAATTTTGTATAGTCTTAATTGAGCTGAGATATGGAAGTTTTTGGAAATGATTTGACAGCACTCCCTTATTGGCTGCACCTGACATGCTGATTTATTTTGCAATCCTATTGACAACTTTGTTCATCCGATGATATTAACTATTCAATTTCCATTTCCATTCCTTTGAAAAGCTCGTCTAAATTGAGAACACATATAACTAAGTCTAAATGTAAGCAAACGAAAGGAGAAAAATTTGCATAACTTAAATTACTAACTTTTTTGTGCTCGTTTTTATAACTAAAGACGTTTGAATATAATATGCCATAAGGCCACTAAAACTATTATCTTATTTGTTGGGGCAGTGAATGAGCAAAACAGATCTCTGAGAAGAATGTGTTACAATTTGTTCAAGCATCTAGGTCAGTTGTTTCCGGTTAAATTTTTTAACAAGTTTATGCGTTTTTCATTCTTTTATGTAGAAATTACAGTTGGTACAATGATGTGAAGGATTAAGAGACATCTACCGAAAAATGTTGGTAAAGCCTTCATTGCTTCTGTCAATCATAATCCCTTCAACATTTTATTTTGGCAGGCTTGTTGTGACTCGTTAAATTTCTTGTCTTTTAAACGTTAATTGTAAATAACATTATGCTTTACACTATATTCAAGGTTGAAACCTTTGTATCATTATTTACTAATTACTAATGGCCTATGCAAAGTTTGGTGCATGTGTTCTGTGTTTTTCGTGTATACATTCTTACCTGGATGCGTTTTATTTGTAGGAACTACGTGATCACAAACGGAGACAAGTCTGCATAGAAACTGGGGAAGATAATAACAACTCTTTGCTTGTTTATTTAAGGTCATTGGAACCAGATATGGTAAGATTCTGACAGGGCCAGTAGTACACAGTACTATCTGTTTTACGATGACTCTAATCAAAATATTGATGGACTGGGATTTGTTTTGTGATGATCTTCATCACGTTAGGTGACCCAATTATCAAATCCTTCATCGGCAGAGGTAGAAATAGTCAGTCAGCAGCTTGTGCAGAATGTATTGAAGATATTTTTCCCAGATGATATATCTTCAAACATAGAATTTGGAGATACTGATAGCATAAAAAAGGATGGCAATTTGGCTGAGATTGCCTGTAGTTGGTCTCCGTCTCAAGAAGTAGTACCTGCCTCTCGTGACTACCTCGCGAGATTGCTTTTCTGGTGTGTATTCTCACTCCTCTCAACTGCTGACATCATAGATATTAGCATATATCAATCTTAACCCTATAAGAATATTTAATAAACACAAGTTTGCACCTCATTATCATAAACTAGCACAGATCATCCTAATCTTGGATATATTTATTAGCATTACAAACGCAAACAGAGAGACACCTCCGCAGCCTGGGCTGTGGAGCACCTCACTACTCTCAGTGCAGTTATGTTAAATGCTGTGGCTTTAAGCTACTGTCATACTGCATAACGAAAAAGGCTAAACATTTGTTTGATCTCACCTATCATCATGTGCTTGTTTGCTGTTGAATCTTTTGTTGCTGGCTGAGATTGTAATTTTACAGTATCTCTTGACATTATTGGCGTACAGGTGCATGCTTTTGGGTCACCACATGCGTGGACTGGAATACAGATTACAGCTTAGCTGTGCTGTGGGAATAGCTTGAACCATAAATGCTTGTGTGCTGATCAATAATATAAGCACTAAATTGCAGGAAGAAGAGTGTTTGCCTTCAGGAGCAATTGTTTATTTGACACCTGATCTCGTCACGTTCCGTTTTTTGTTCTTTCTGGAAGATTATATATTAGCGTTATTTATATCACTTGAGATTATTTTGTAAATGTATTGCTGACTTTTGTCAGCTTGATTTTTTTGTAGTGAAAGAACAATTTTCATTGTCCATGTCAATATCAACCTTGTGTATGCTACTTGATAAGATTGCTGTACATATCACCTGGACAAGAAGAAATTTGAAACAAGAAGTCATCAGAAAGCTGGTAATTTCTAATGATCTATTTAAGGTTTCCAGTAACATTGCTATTTGTTGATGTGCAGCAACCGCACATGCTTAACTTCGACATTTAACAAGGATACTAATGGACTGATATCATGTTAGCAAAGCTCAAATTGGTTTTTGGCAACGCCTTTCTATATACGGAGTACGATCTCAAATTGAAATTATGGCAATGCTTAGCTTTCCCATTGGTGTGGCTTTCAATTTCAATGACAAGAGTGAACGTGGATGCCAATTTCGTTCCATCACTGTAGATAATGTTGCCTTTGTCCTATTCGCTACAAGTAATATCAGTCTCAGAATGGTGTTGGTGCGAGGGTGTCTGATGTGATCTGGAAATGGTAGAGATAAAAGCATTTCGTATTCCGACATTCGCAAATCATTCTCCTTGTGAAAATTGTTGGGGAAGGGGGGGTTGGAATGTTTTTAACGTGAACTGGTAACATTAGAGGTGAAAACAGTTCGTACCACGACATTTGCAAGCCATTCTTGCTTTTACCATATTATTTAATAGATTATGCTGTACTTACTGAATTCGCTTTTGAAAACAACTTAGTGCCATATTTTATCCAAATAATGGCTGAAATTACAATAGATTCTTAAGACAGTAAAATGATTACTAAGTCAGTTCCCAGTAGTCAATGTTCATTACTATGATTTTGTCGTGATGCAAAGTTTCTAAATGTGTTCAAGCAGGAAATTGTGACTGCAAAATTCGGGGGTCAAGCGTTCTAGCTGTGTAGCTACGTCAGGAAATTGTAACTGCAAAATTCAGGAGTCAAGTGTTCTGTGTAGCTACGTCAGGAAATTGTCTCCTAATACACGTAAAATTATACCCAATAAATAAGAAAAGCTGGTCACGCTCAACCATCTCTTGGCGATGTGCATGAGCTTTGTGTTGGCCGATGAATCAGTGCAAGTGGGTCAACCCTAAAAATAGCAGATGATGAACTATCACTAGCCTCCCATTTAGCAAAACGAGATAAAGAATAGATGCTAAAGATGGAAAAATAATAATTAGTTGAAGCTGATACTTTTTTGCAATCAGCATGTATTACTGCTTTGTAATTATAAAGCCATTATCTTATCAGTTGTATAGGCATGCAAAGGCCAGGTGTAACTGTTGAAGTATAAAAAGGTTATTGATTCGCCTGTGTTGTGTTGCTTTTCATAATATAGATTCATCATTTCCTTCATTTATTGTTATGACTCGTACTATAATGCATTCACAAGCAGCAAGATGTAAAAGAATACATGCAAGGCTGTTAGAGCAAAAAATGCATACCCCCTCGGAGGCGGCAGAGGAGTAATGCTGGCAGATTTTGTAATGCCTCTGTTTTGTGACCATGTTCTTGTCAAAAATATAGCTTTGCTTTAAAGACTTATACTATCTTTTAAGAGGCTTCAATGGATTATATTATATATATATATATATTATATATATAAACATTAATTTGGTACTACATTTCAGAGAAATACTTCATTACAAAAGGATCCACAATACCAGTAAACATTTAATAAAAGCATTGCGCAAATATATGAAAAATAACTTGCTCAAAACACAATGTTAATGTTAAAGCATTGTAAGTTTAACTATACACGTGTAATTCACATTTTATGACATTCATATAACTGGTCCATTAAGTTAAGGACTAAATGCATTACACAAACAACAGTTAGCAATTTTTAAATAATTTTAACAACTTTTTACTACATTTTAAATAAATGATATCAGAGGTTTTAAAAATAAGAATAGAGAAACAAAAAAAAAAAAAAAAAAAAAAAAAAAAAAAAAAAAAAAAAATCATTACAATTTTCTATCAATTCAATACAATACCCATTTTTTCCATATTTTTCTATTACTGTATATGATACATCCAAAACCGATCTTGCCATTTGAGGCACGGGACCGAATGCATTACCCGCCATTGGACTTACCCAAACGGGTCATAATTCAAAACATAAATCAAATATAATACAAAACACATTTTTTTCAATTACAGTTTTAAACGTGTACGATACACAGTTCATAAAAAAACCAATTAACAATCAGCACCTAACTAAATTTAGAAAATGAAATCTGGACGTTTATGTTTTTCTAACACAATTTTACTAATTTGGAAAATCCACCAATGATGGGAATAATCAATTTGTGAATTAGCAGAGATTTCTGACGCGCACATTAGCAGTCGGTCAAAACAATACATCAGCACCGAAATCATCAAACGAAGGCATTTTTTCCAACAAAATTTTATTAAAATTAGAAAATCCACCAATTAGCAGAGATTTCCGATGCATTCACTAGCACTCTCGCACTAAAAGATGTAACTGTACCAATATAAACTCCAGGGGGGAAGAATTCCCTGATGCACTTGAACTGAGATATAACTGCACCAAAATTATCTCCATAGGGCAACAAAGATGGCATGAAATATTTCAATGGGTTCAGAGAGGTGCTGCATTTTAACATATATGCCACGTAACCTTATGTAATAGCTATTTTTTTCTTTTCTTTTTGTATTGGGAACAAAAAGACGCAAGCTACGGACATTATATTTATTGAATTAATCTAAACCCCGGACATTGGAGCTAAATAAAAACTTTACAGCAACTTCCACACTATAATAACAATTTTGCAGTAGTGATTTTGTTTGAAATTTTCATATTTCTGCCCGCAATTGTTACAGATTCCAAAAAAAACAAGCTCTGAAATGTACTTGGATGATGTATAGCCAAAAAAGACAAAAGAGACAATCCATGTATAATACATAGGTCTAAACAAAAAAAAGTTTTTATCAAAATGATTTGAAAATACTCTTTGATGTATAAAGTCTCTGCCATTTTCCCCATAACATGTTTTTTTTTCCATTCTCATTTTCTGCGAGTATATAGAAAATTCATGTGAATGGCCATGCCTGTGGATACCCAGAAAGTGGGCTGCATTTTGTGCCTTTTTTCCTTTACAAAATCGTGCACTAACAAAAAAAGGGAATCCAGTCCGTCATAGGAAATTTTCTAAATCTTTCAACTGACCTTTATAGCATTGAACCAACTTATATATCGCCCCTTAACCAAAAGGAGGATGCTCAAGCAATTTCTTTTCCAACTTCTTTTGCATCCTATTGGATCACATGAAGGAGACAAATGGGACAGAACTAATTTACATCGTGTCTATAGATGAGGAGGTTTATCACCTCAAGTTGAGGATTTGTGCTTCAAATCATCACTTCTCAACTCCTGAAAAGAATAAAGCAATAAAATAAAATGTACAATTTCACGACTTAATCAATCTCCCCTTCCTCAACGTCACCATTACCAGCAGCACAATCTGCAGTGGTTTCTTCCTCCTCATCGTCCAATTTCTTCAAAGTCAATCCAAGTAATTCCAAAGGATTTTCACCCTGTAATTGAAAGGCTTTCATTGCATCCTCAGATTGAACAGGGCTGGTCTCATCACCCGAGCTTGGCATGTGTTCGGCAGGAGGATATCTCAACCTCTCGAGAACCTCAAGGATATGATGATTGTTCTCATTGATTTCCACAGTCCTCTCCATCTGCCGACAGAACGTTCATAAAGTTTGTTAAACAAAAAGTCGATTTTACATATTAAAGTTAACTATTACATGCAGAAGACAAGAAATACAACCAAACAAAAAGACCAAAAAACTCACATTTTGCAATTGCAAGCGAGCAGCTTCCCGTTCCATCTCCCTTTTTCGTTTTGCTTCAGCGGCGGCTTCTGCTTCAGCTTTCATACGAACCGCTTCTGCAGCCTTTGCTTCAGCTTGAATTCTTGCTTTTTCTGTTTAAAGAGAGTATGGAAATGTCAAATAAATTACTAATGCCTGAAGCTAATCATGAAACACGAATAAACAGCTCCTCTATTCACCAACCTTCTCGTTGCCACTTTTCCAATTGTTCCCTCTCACGCCGTAATTTTTCTGGATCTCCTTTATTACCCTTAATAATCAAAAATTACAACTGTCACCAATCTGCATAACAAACACCAAATCCCAACTTCCTTACTCGAAGACTTTAATGAATTAAATACCTGATTCAATGTCTTCTCTTGGGCTTTCAAAATTGTTTCAGCAAAACGGCTTCTCAACAAGGCAGCCCGAATTTGCTTGTCTGGGGAGACCTGCCTCTCAGGTGGAGCACTCTCCCCTAACAATGTATCATGCTAAAAAGGTGAGGGCCAAATCATAACATGGAAAACTTAAAATACCACTACACGGTATTTATGATCCTAGATAGGCACATGAATAACCTTCTTGGTGGGTGTCTGTCTCAGAAACCGTAGCCTTTGGCTGAGCATTCTCTTCATCCAAAACACTTACAGCCCCTGTGGAAGCCACAAACTAGATTAGTAAGGCAAAACAATATAATCAAATAGTGATTAACAGCTCTCTGTAACACCAATTCAGAAAAGCTAGTTACACAAACCACAATCCTACACTGCAGAGCAAATATATCTAACGAAAACGCACTTTTCGCACCAGTAGTCTCAGGGTCAGAGTTGCCCCGCTCCTCACAGTCGGCACCTGACTCCACAGATTCCTGTGGCATAGCCATAATACACAAGATAGTTTCACGCCAAGACTCATCTAAATCGTATTAGACTATCCCTCAGGCAATTTTCTCCCCACCAAATGCCAAATCAATCTTGACACCCGACACATAACACAAAAATAACTGAAGCTAGTTCTCTGCTAAAACTCAGAAATTCAATCGTGCATACTATTAATTCCAATTTATTGTTTGAATTCGTACCTTAAGTGGTGCATCGGTAGAATGTGCTTCATCTGCATCTGACTCACTGCCTGAGGAACTTCCGGAATCAGAATCTGATAACAAGTAATGACCGAAGTAAATGACTGGACACTGATACAGAATACCACTTCAGAAACATCAAAAAGCTCAATTCCTGTCTAAAGACAATACCACTAGAAGAAGATCCAGAATCGCTGCTTGAGCTACTTGAGCTACTACATTTGATGCTAACTGCTGCCGTATCTTTCTCAATATCAACACTGGGGAAGTTCGTTGCGGGCATCTCATCCCCACCAACATCAACATATTCATCACCAAGGTCACCACCTACACATGTACAAATGTGTAACATGAACAACAGTAACGAAATGCATAAATTCCATCCAAAAAGAATAAATACGAAATAGAAATTCTAACTAGAATAAAGAGTAAACCTTGTTGGACTACTTTTGTGGGCTGACTCTCCAATAGTGATCCAACCCTAGCATTCACAGGCTGCTATAGAAAATGTCAGTGGCTCTCATAAGGACAAACAACCCGAAAATGAGTGAATATTGAAAAGAACCAAATGATGGTATGGCCATAGAAAATGTCAGGTGCTCTCGTAAGGACAAACAAACCGAAAATGAGTGAATATTGAAAAGAACCAAATGACGATATGGCCATTCTCAACTACAATTAAAATATAAGACAGCCATAACGCTACGACAGCATACCTCAGGATTAGGAAGCCCTGCTGGAGCCTGGGCATTTCTGGTGCCTTGGCCTATCTCTTTGAGGCAATTGGAAACAAGGTTCTGTAGCTCCCATAAAGAATCATCATCAAAAGCATCAATATCAACTTCTATTTCGTCCTCGTTCTGATTTAGCCCACCAGTGTGCTCCTTTAAGAATGTAATTATGGGTACCGGCATTTCATCTGGTAGCTGTTCAAGATCCTGACTAAGCTTCTTCTTTTCATTAAATGACATCGGGCGCTTGCATTTTTCAACCTTCGGTTTCTGCTGACTTGGTATATCTGAGAGAGGAGCAGAATTTGGAGGTTGCACCTTTGGTTTATTTCTTGTTTCTGTAATTTTGTTACTACACTGTTGCTTCTTGGTTGGAATAAGCTGAACATCCTGAGTTAATTTTCTATAAACTTCTTCTCCAGCCAACTTCTGCTCAATAATTTTCCATTTGCCCTCAAAGAATTGACTCATATTAACTGCCATATAATGAACATCATTGCCAGGAGGATTATATTTCATTGCATTGGCAAAAGTCAATCTTACATCTTCAGCAAATTCCATTGGGGTGTTATAGAGATCCTTGTCCAACTTACTTTGTATAGTGCCCAAATCCATGGGTCGAGTGATAATCTGAAAATAGTCAGGGATGTTTAATTTAACTGGATCTACAGGCTCATTGAATACCCAGGCGAATTTATGTGTCCTGAGCTTCTTCAGAGTATCAGCACACTGGTTCATGTACTCAGCAACTGTTTTTCTTTGGACAGGATCCATTTTCTGCCTCTTCAAGTCTTTAGATTCAAATCTTCCAAGAAGGCCGCGCTTTACACCTATAGTACCAACTTTAGACTTCTGTGCCATCTTATCATTACCAGAAACATACTCAGAATTGAGGTAGAGTTGATTCGCTTTAGGAGTTCGCTTTTCTTTACCAAGAGAACGTAAGACACCCTTACTTCCATCACTCGCAAATGATGACTGTCTGCAAAAACCACTATCTTTTTGACATAATACTGAAGCATGAACTGCACCCGGCCCAATGACTGATTTCCCAGGAATGCCACCTGGGCAACTATTTGCCAACCTTGAAATATGTCCATCACTAACAGTTGGAACACTGCCAGACGATGTAAGCTGTAATTCTTCAATTCTGTGTGCAGCGGATCTCACCTGTTCCAGTTCCAACTTAAGCTTCTTTCTCAGCTCCATCTTTTCACTCCTAGACATCTGTGAAACTGCAATAACATAAGTGGGAACTCCAAGAGCATCCATTTTCTGGCCTGCAGAATTCAGATTTATAGACTTTCTCTTGAGAGAACAGGAATCCTCCGAGGCGGTCTCAGAATCAAACCTGCCGGAAGCTCCAATGCTTTCAGATTTAACATATTGAACCTTCTGCCTCCTTCCATCTGAATCCCCTGTAACCTCCACCGCATAAGGGTAATCAGGGAGCATATTGTATGAAGTTCTAGCTGATACCTTTCTAGATTTCTTCATGATGGAATTCCTGTTCAGGCTGTTCTGAGATTGGTGCCGCTCACGAGTTACTATAAGGGCAGAGGCCATTCAGTGTATTAATCACATAAGCATACAGTTCTGTACAACTAAAGAATAGGCTCCAAGGCCGAGGATTGAGAATCGTACTTCAAAAGTATCACTTCCAATTGCTAAGAATCAACCTGAATAGGAATAAAAAGCACACAATAAGCTAGAATTCTAGTAGAAGTACAGCTCTAGAGATTCACACTACCATGCTGATCCTAAATTCATAACAAGAAGTTTTAAATATCTCCACTAATACATTTAAACGCAGTAGTAGTAGATAATAGCAAAGGCTCCCAAAGGTTCTAAAATTCTATTTCAATTCAATATTGAAGTCATTGCTCTGACATCTTGAAGATGAGAGAGTAGCTACCTCAAATGAATTTTCACAGATAAATTGGATCAACCATAAATATTACATTACAAATAGCGTTCGCACCATTTACAGATAACCAAAATGGTTGGTGAATGAGTCTCGAAATGCCTCTAGCACTAGCTAGAGATAAACAAGAAACGAAACCAGAACCAAACCCTAACAATCATTTTCATAATACATGTCAGATAATTATAAATCATAACAGATAATTATAAATCATAACTCAGGCGCTGAAACAAACTACAGTTGGCATCCCCAACAAACAAGAGCACTTAATAAAACGAACTAGAATTTCATATCGGCTAAAATCAAACAGTAGAATCAAGTGGGAAACAACAAAAATTTAAATCACACCAAATGAGAAGACAATTTCACTCTAAATAATACAAGCTGCGAGGCAAGCACAACCAACACAACAACGTAAGTGCTCTCGTGTAAGAACAACACTTAGCACTTGGGTACTGATTCCACGGATGCAACAGACCTACATTACTGGAGCCAATTCCATCCGTTTTGGCATGTAGGTTAAAATTTGAGTTGTTACTGCCTGATAATGATAGACATATAGGTTAAAACTTGAGATGTTATTGCTTGATTATGCTTTATCAGCTCGGCACTGCTAGTGTGTAAGAGCACCCACCCAAGTTTCAATCCCCACAGAGCACCAAAATAAGCAATTGGGTCGGGTACAAATACTGGGTTATTTTGACATACGGTTACCACACCAAAGCAGCTAACCCAAAACAATTCCTTCGCAGCTTCTAGTTTAATTTACGGGAAAGCGAGGGCCACTTGTAGCGCAAAACATGTTTAAGACACTTCTAATATTTTCGGGATCTTAAGGAAACCATCACAAAATAAAACCACTTAAACAAAAGAAAGAGGAATAGTGAAGCATAAACCAAACCAGATCACTGAACAAGTAAAACAAGGATCATTGTCCTAAAATGAGCTTGTAATATGGACGAGATCCAGGGTTACCAAGCATGAACATGGCCACGCTTTGACAAGAAATCATTCAGGCTTGCACTGCCAATATTCAGAGGGAAGTGCTGATCCAATTTATACACTGTAGCCTTTTTCCGAAGATAATATCAATTAGAAAAAAGACGAATTTCTTTTAAAAACCCTAAGAGGGCGCGTGTTCGAGCTCATGGCTCTTCTTTAGAAAACCTGAGTGGTTCACATCTGTCAAAGGCAATTTATTGTTGGTCCTCTAAACGGCAGCAACAGTACTCGTTTTCGTTTTCATGGTTACAATTCTGTGGTAGGGCACCGAATCTATGTTGGGTACATATTTTTATATTCAGGGTATCAAGCATTGTCTTTTGAAAAATAGAGAGAATACATATGGGTTTCGCCTAAGAAGTATTGTAGCATATAATATGCTGATCCCCTGCTGTGTATCGATCCCAGTTAATTAGGACTCGACTCCATTCCCGATTTACAAATATAGAGCTTCAACATGACCTGCTGCAAAGACCCTCTTCCATGTGCCCACTTTTTTCCTGACCCATCATGACCATAACATTCACAGACAAAAAATATCACTAACCTCAACCAATCACCAATGGCAGGCTCTTTTACGGAACTCGAACCCTCGCCCTGCAGGCTGCAACCTATGATTTCCCCCTTTTATCACACGGATTTCATTTTTACACCGGCTGCAACCCAGGAGCTGCGCGAAACATTAAAAACCCGCAGGAAGCCCTAAAAATCCTGCTTTAAGTGCCGAAATCCAAACCCTGGTCCTGGATCTGATAAATAGATAACCTGTTTCTCCGGGTTTAAAAAGACTGAAGCCCTTGGCCGGCCGTATAAAAATCACCGACTTCTGCTTCGAACAAAAGAAAATATCTCTCGATCCTGAACCGTCCACGCAAATAGCACTGAGATTGAACAAAATTTTCCCCAAATCTCACGATTTCGATCTCTTCTCGAGCCGGAAAAGTCACCGGCGTTATTGAGCGGGTGAAAGAAAGAAGGATCCGCTGAACCCAACACAAGCAAAATAAAACCCCAGCGTAGCGCCCTGAATCCTCTGCTCAGCTCCCACCTCCGCTACACCTAACGAAAAATAAATTGAAGGGTAGAGCGCCCGCGGATCCTATTTATAGATTTTATATACGCTTAAGCCGACGATCTTCGGAATCGGACGGTCGATGTTTAATCTCGAATCTTTTCTCCCTATCTCTTATCCCTGCCGTCCATTTTATATCCGACGGTTGTTACGTGTTCGACCTTCTAGGCGCCAAGTGTAAGACATGTGCTTTTAGGGTTAGTGGTAAAACGCGTGCTTTTTTAAAAGAATCGTAGATCGTGGCCCTTCGTTTCTGGAGATATTGGCCGTTGGATCTTCAAGTAGCCCAAATTTGTGGTGCCATCTTTGCGGAGTTCGGCGCCTCGTTTTGGTGGGACTTCTAGAACCTTCGGAAAGCTCTAGGAAATGAAGGGATATTTTAGGGTCGAGGTAACGTTAGGTACCATGTACCCAAGTGGAAAAATATCACTCTTCCCTTTATCTATATTCTATCATTTTTTTCGTTGTTGAAATTACTTTATTGTATTTAAAGTAGCGAGGTGTATTTACGAATCAAGTGGATAGGTAACATTTTTAATAAATTCAAAAACAAAAATGTATTACATTATTATAAAATAAAATAAAATAGCTTTCAAACAATTATCAATTAT
Source organism: Pinus taeda (assembly GCA_000404065.3). Taxonomy (NCBI): domain Eukaryota; kingdom Viridiplantae; phylum Streptophyta; class Pinopsida; order Pinales; family Pinaceae; genus Pinus; species Pinus taeda. Next base: position 125,022 of record APFE030672584.1, read on the forward strand.
TAATATTTTATTGAAAAAAAATTAAACTATAATAAATTAAAATTTTATAAATAATTATATTTTAAAAAAGTTAATTCGAATGTTTATTATATAAAGTGATATGGGTTCAAAAAAAAATTTGGCGTAGTTAAAACATAGACTTAAATAATGCAACTAACTTTTAAAATGGTGTGATTCTCGAATTTTAACCAGAAGTTAAATCACGCATATTAATTAATTAAAATTAATTATTATATATATAATATATTTTTTTATTATCAGGGGCAGGTTTCAATTGTATCTCCAAAACTAATTTATATTTATCCAAAAATCTTATATATATTTAAGTTTTTAGAGATTTTAATTAAAAAAATAAATTATTTTTTACATAAATATTTTCTATTTTTTCTAAAATTTATTAAAAAATTGTAAAAATAAGATATGCTTAGATTCATCTTAATTTTGAATTTATCCAGCTTCTAGAATGATCAAATCTCTTAAGGTGCAAACCTTCCCTTTAATATTGTACTCAAAAAAGAAGTTTGCACCTTGAGAGATTTGATCTCTCTCCTAAATTAGATCTAGAATGGAGATGGATCTAGGTTAATTTAAATGTTAAATGTTATAAAATATAATGAAATAAGTGTGTCACATGTTTATGTTATTTTTGTGAAGTGATAAATGTTTCACTTATTATTTTTTTGGTATATTACTTTTTAATGTAAAATGCTTTTTAATCAAATAATTAATCGTTTAGTCTCTCTAGGTAGGGCAATTGACAATGGTCATGTAAATGAAGTATTATGTGGGAGGAGGTCCATTTTTTAAATCCTCTTATTCACTATGGGTGCAAAAGGGGCATGCATATGAGGCAATTGACAATGGTCATGTAAATGAAGTATTATGTGGGAGGAGGTCCATTTTTTAAATCCTTGATACACTATAGGTTCAAAAGGAGCATGCATATGGGTGTAGACGTTATAGTGCTAGTCATTAGAATCAACCCCATACCATGAGTATAGAATAACAATGGTCAAATTCTCTAAAACAAAAAAGAAAAAATAAAATAAAATATTTGTTTAATTATTTGAAATTAATATTAATTATAATATTTTTACAAATTTTTCATAAATATAATTTTCCCCAACAATTTTTTATTTGAAACCTAACACGTTAACTTTCTTTAAAAAAATTACCTCAATTTAACAATTTCATTATTTATTTTTATTGTGAATTGAAGCTATTCTTTAAGAAATTCACTATTTTTATTTTTTAAAGTTGAAGCTATTTATATTAAAGAGGAGCAAAATAAAGAATTACATAAAAAGTATCACCATCTTCACCTGAAATAAGTAGTAAGGAAAGGCTTCCTACAGTGACCAGGTTATAGACTAGGAACTCCAAAAACCATGAAAAAACTTGATTAAACCATTAAGCTATAAACAAAAAAAACTCCATGATTCTTGAAGAATCCAAACAATATCCCTATCAAAATTTCACTATTAAAATATCTCTCGATCCTGAACCGTCCACGCAAATAGCGTTGAGATTGAACAACTCCAAGAACCATGAAGAATTCACGATATCCTTATTAAAATTTCACTATTAAAATTTGTAAAACTAGCATTTGTATCAAATGTTGCAAAAGAAACACCGTAAGGCATAAATTGAGGAACAATCACTACATGGGAATGGGCAAATCTAAATGAGATGCAAATATGTAGCAGAAATTAAATTCTAACGTTGTATAAACAGAAGTTGATTTAGGTTGCCTCACACTATTTTTTATTAATTATTGAATTAATATTGCATATAAATCTCATAAAATTCAATCAAATTATAATTTAAGGCTCTGATCTAAATTTGACTTTGGGTCATTAACAGGGTGATAATTATTGAATTAATATTGCATATAAATCTCATAAAATTCAATCAAATTATAATTTAAGGCTCTGATCTAAATTTGACTTTGGGTCATTAACAGGGTGATGCTGTCTCTCAACTACTTAACCACTAAACCATAGGCCAACAAAGAAAAGACTACAAAATGTTACAGGCATTACCATAGTAAACCCAATGACTCTACACACAAGAATTTTTGGGGGAGAGTGTTATTGGAATTAATAAATGGAATAACAGGAGCAGAACCCTTGTCTTGCTTCCAATTCTTGTTTACAAAAGAAAGCTCATTTTGAATGATATATCTTAGGTTTGGATCAGAAGGTAGAGCTGAAGCCTCTGATAAAAAAGAGCGACATTTTTTCTTCACTTCATTAAAGCGACTGTAAGTGGGAGTGGGAATATAATTTTTGTTAGTTTTGAAGGTAGATGGAGCATCAAATTTTAGTAATTTATAAGGGGATGAACTGGCCTCATTGCAATTGTTGTGGTCTAAAGTGGTTGTTAGCTATTTTTGTGGTTGATGTGAGTAGTTTTGTGAGTGTGGCCTCAATGCAGAGTGTTCTTTGTCTTCTGTGCTTCTATTGCATTGTCTACAAACTCATTCTGGTAAAAATTGGGCTGGCTAGGAATTTAATGCAGGACCTGCTCTACTAGTGAGCTACTTGCCCTTTTGATGATGGGCATCTTTACCGGTTTGATATCAAGGTGTCAATTGGTACCTCCATCATTCCATTTGGTTAATGCCAAATGGTGTAGTAGCACATAGGTAACTTTTGCAGTGACGTTTCGGGGGGAGTAGTTAAAGTTCTGCTGATATTCACCTTCTTCTACTAGCTAAAAACGTGTTTTAGGTATGGTTACTCAAGGTTGAAGTTATGATAATGAGAAAGATTAAGGCCTAGGTTTTGGGCCGAGTTCTTTGTATGTTTAATCTGCTACATGTGCCTCTAGTTAGAGTTCCTTCTTGAATACTTACTTGATTTGGTGGAACTCGGAGCTCATAACACTTTCTAGCTTATTTCAAAATTCATTCCATATTTTCATGCAACATTGCCTCAAAGTTTCCATGTCGGCACTGGTTTCCTTTTCTCCAGATCAATCCCGGTTAAATTACGCAAGTACTCTTCTTAATAGCATACGCTGCGTTGGGTGCCAAATTATACATTTCTGTTATTGAAATTCAACTCGAGAATATGGTAATATGGTCATATGTTTATTGTGTTTTCTATTTTCCAGTTTTGGTCTGCCAATCATGTACACGAGCTTTTTTTTCTTATCTTCACAAGATAAGATAATGCATGCTATGTACGTTTAGAAACATTTGAAATATTCTAAGAATTGATGGAAACAATAGATGTTACTATGGAAAAATCAGATGAATCCAAATTAATATCACATGCATCTTTTGATGAACTAGTAGTTGTACCTAAGCTAGCTGACAACACCTACAAGTCATTACCAACTCCCGTGTTTTATGATGCTAAAAAATAACTTATAGCCTTATCTGTTACAAAAATGGTTCTCCATCAACAAAAGGAGCATTCTACATCTGCAAGTGAATGGATTTATTTGGATTTCCATCACTCACAGGGAGGGGACTGCAACAATCATAGATGTTTTTCTCTTCAAAAAAATATACAAGATGAAGACAACTGTAAATTGATTAAATTTACAGATCCTTCTTTGAAAGTGACTTAACCTTTTTTGAATATAATGGAGTATTTTGATAAGCACCAGGATAAGCAACCTGAAAATAATGGTCCAAAGCTCTCCGAAAGTGTTGGTATATCAGATATTCCAAGGTTCAAGTCTGACACTGTTCTGGGTGGGGTACCTGACAACATTGACATGAAAACACAGGATAATATGCAAAATGCACTTCAGTCAAGAACTAAGAAAGTCTCTTTATTGTTCAACTCTATGTTAGTATCCAATGATATGTCATTTTACTTGAATGTGAAAAGAAGTTTTGTAAGATGTGGAGATCCTTCAGCAAAAGAAACAAGCAACATGCAAAATTCTTTGTATAACGATCTTAATGAATTCTCAAATACTATTTCATCCGATTTTTATTGTCAAAAGAACATGATACAACTTCATCAAATTGAGATGTCCAAATTTGTCATAGACATTATTGATTGCATTCAAACGGATTCTGAAATGGTTTATGAGTTAGATAATGAGCTAAAAAGAATAGTACATACATTTCCAGACTTGAAAAATATTTGTATTCCACATGTTAATTAGGTAGATCTAATGAGTTTGATCAAGGATAGGGTTTCCCAAATAGGTTCCTTGAAATATGATACAACTTTGAGAGGACTAGGCACTATGCATATATTATAGAAGGCAACTTTTGATGTTTGTTTCTAAGTGTTCAGGTAGCATATCTGTATTTGATAGAGTTGGTTCAAAGCATAGAGTTTTTGGAAGATTCTATAAAACTACCCTATTCTTTGCTTAAATATGCTTTTCTTGACCATCAATAAGCACTTTGGATGTAACAACACCAAAACAGAGAACTTTTGGAGGAGAGTCTATGATGGACTTCATTTCCATTTTCTTATACATTTGGTTAGATGTACCTAATTTGTTTAATCCATATATAATATTTTCTAAGTTCCAATATGATGCTCACTAAAAACAAACAGATAAATATGATGCAACCTTGCATCAATAAGTAAACGGTGTAATGTTTCAATTTAAAACAACAGCATTGGTCCACAGTAAAAAAGCCTTCAAGAGCCATCCATTTCCTCCAACTGGCTACCTCGAACATCCTATCAAGTGATATGATACAACCTTGGCTTTTACGCCAGTAGGTATAGCGATGTAATCATTCAGTTAAAAAGGATCCACACAGCTCTAGAGCCCTATACTGGCAACATAGTCATGCACTTCATCAAATATATACATCTTAAAAATGGGAAATTTACTAACTAAAGTACAACAATCAAAATCAAACAAAGAGAATTCAATAGAAACCCTGTCAAACCAGATATAACAATATAGCAACTTATTAGATTTGGATCTGTAAATATAGATTTAAAATAGTATACCGTCCAGAAGATTGTTGTGGGCATGTCATTGAAAGAAACTCTTGCTAAGCCAAGGTCACATAATTTTAGCTTGCAATCAGCATTTGCCAAAACATTCTCCGTTTTCAAATCCCGATGATACACATTTGCTACAAGAACATAAAGTTGACAAATTAGAGAATATAATTTACATTTCTTCTTCTATACTAAGTTCCCTAAAATGGGAAGGTGCTTCACAGTCACAATAGATTCTTAAAAACGTAGTTAAAACTTAACAGGATTATTTGAACATGATCGATGTCCTAAATCAGATACCCTTGGGTACACAAACTAGAAAGAAGCAACAACATTTCCTTAACTAATTACATTTAACCAATATTAATTACATCATAATAATACAAAATAAATTAAACTAATAACAAAATTAAACTTAAACTGATACAAAATAAACTAAACTAATAAAAAAATTAAACTGGAAACCTAATTACGCCCCCTTATTTACTTATATCCAAATTACATGATAAAAAATTATAATTTCAATACATTTCGAAAAGAAAACTACATTATTTCTTTCGCACAACATTAATGATGCACTCCTTCCTTGGAAATGATTTCAAGTTAATCTGAGATTCAAACAATTAGCAGAAGCCTAACTGAACCTAAATTATAAAGCGCCAACCAGGTCAACAAGTTAAAATTTTCTCAAAGGTTAGCATTTATTTCAGTCATGGACGTGTTTGAGAAGAAATTACACATTCTCTGAAATCAATGGAAAATTTACAACTTGCACCAGTGGATTGGCAACTCGAACATTCCTAAGCAACATTCATGTATGAGTAATCATCTGAATAATAACAACAACAACTAACCTATGGTGTCATTCATTTGGATTATTGTCTTGCAGTTACACATGAAAATTTGAGCATTTGAAGATTGAACCATTATTCTGAAGGATTGATTTCTAATCACTGAATCAAAATAAATTGGTTTGAGGGTTAACGGGCCACATATGTCAAATTGTGGTAAAAAAATTGATCCTTAGACTTGTGAACAATTACAAAACAACAATGGCCCCCCTATGCCTATAGTGGACATTACCATGGTGAAATAAATAGGGACTTCAATCAAGAGTATAAATAGCTGAGGTGCCAGAAAATGATTAAAATAATTATTGTTTAATAACTTGTATATTGCACTTGTTTTAGCTTGCAATCAACATTTGCCAAAACATTCTTCGGTTTCAAATCCAGATGATACACATTTGCTACAAGAACATAAAGTTGACAAATTAGAGAATACAATTCACATTTCTTCTTCCATACTAAGTTCCCTGAAATGGGAAGGTGCTTCACAGTCACAATAGATTCTTAAAAATGCAGTTAAAACTTAACAGGATTATTTGAACAGGATCGATGTCCTAAAGCAGATACCCTTTAGTACACAAACTAGAAATAAGCATATTCACTTCACAAAACACTAAAATATATATATTTTGGAAGTGAATAAAGCACAATTGCAATGTGCAACTGCTTGAAATAATTTGTAAATACAATGCATGGGCAAACACAGAGATCAAAATTGTGAATCCTCAAATTGACTAAGTGTTGCAGTTACACATGAAAATTTCAGCATTTGAAGATTGAACCATTATTCTGAAGGATTGATTTCTAATCACTGAATCAAACTAAACTGGTTTGAGGGTTAATGGGCCACATATGTCAAATTGTGGTCAAAAAACTGATCCTTAGACTTGTGAACAATTACAAACTTGCGGCATAATTAACTATGAATGCATTAACGGCAATCAGCGACGCAAGGTTCCTGAAAGTGCATTCAAATATCTTCAATTGCGAAGACGGAAAAAATTGTCACTAGAATTAACAATACTCAGCAAGTTCAGAATTAATCTCACCTCCCCTGTTAGCATCTCTCTAAATGAAAGCATAACTCCGCCATCTCTGTTGGACATCCTTCTATTGGTACTTGATACGTGCCATATCTGTTAATGAGAATCTATGTACTTTAGTTATATCCATTGGAGATGCTAAATAGACCATTATTTATTCACTTCGCTGATATCAGTTAAATAATCACAGAAGTTTACTCATTTCTCCTGACAGAGAATTGAGATATAGGGATCCGGGAAGTAACATTCAAATTTATGAAGGATAATTATGCAACTGATTTAAAGATGACAAAGGACCATATATGACAGTAGAATATTTCCCTTTTTCCTTGGAAATAGTCCTTTCTCCAAAAGCTTTTCTGTCCCTACCTTGAACAGTCCTGAAAATTTTCGTATGTCGGGTCTTTATTAAAAGAACTAGCACAATGTGTATAATGCACTTAGGATTGGCATTTTCTCAAAAGGATAAAAACATGATTGCCATTAATAAAATATATTAATTTGGTTTCAACTTCTGCGTTGGCTTTGTTCAGACACAATATTGAGGCATATCAATAAGATCCCTTTTCGACTAAACAATGAAGTCAGATACATACCAAGACGGCACTGTTAGCAATATCTAACAAAAACAGTTTTATCAACCATAATAATCGTGATTACGTTTATTAGCTCTGATAGGAATGGCAGAAAGCTGGAAGCAATAGACAACTAGGCTAAACATCAAATAAAGTTCTTATAACAACTCAAAAACCGATTAGAGTTTCAAGCACATTTATCAAATGATAAGGCATTCCATTAAAAATTCTATACACGGGTATAAATTCAGTACATCATATTTCTTTCCGAATTTTTATTTAGAGAATAAACACATATGATTGATTATTGAAGAATACAAACCTGGCTGTAGCTAGTTGATACACTGCGCTTAATTCGAAGCATTTCCCTGAAGGTATCCTCATTTCTATGTTGCACTTCAAATTCATGCCATTTATTCCAAAATTCAGGATCAGGACGAGGATCAGCCAACTGTGAAGCATAGACATGAATAGCCCCAACCCTATTAATCTCTCCCAATTTCCTCTCCAACTCAGCATAATTCATACTCACTATTTTGGCATATTTATCTGGAAGCCCTGATTCAATGGCTTGCTGCAAGAGAAAGACACAATATTAGAACGTGCCAACTTATAAATGAAAATTAAACCCTATTAAATTTATCTTCGATAGCAATAAAAACACACAAGTTCTTAGAAAATAGCCCAGTTGTAAAATTAACCTCATATATTTCCCTAGTTTTTGGAATACCAAAGTTTTCTGTTGCACGTGCAATATAAAGGTCATAAATCTCCATCTTTTCATGGTCAGGAACAGCCTTTGTAACACGATCGTAAACCTTCATTGCATGTCGTGCAATTCCATAGTCCTCTTCCAACTTCGCATATTGCAAATACAACAGTTTCACATCTTCCGGTGCCTAAAAGGGTATAAGAAAAATAGAAATACATGAGATGCCAGCATAAAAGTCGAAGGCATGAACTCTTCAATAAATAAAAAACACAGATTAAGAACTTAAAAGTTAAGAGCGAGTCATATTTATACGACCTCATATGTGTCAAATCAATAAATGAGACTTGAAGAGAATGCAGGAGCCAAGCAGACGGGTAGAATGCGCGGTCCTCCCCATCCCCTAACCTCATGCAGTACAGGACAGACTGGCTAGGTAGACGAACGGGCTGCGCTGGGTTTAAGTAATTTTTTATTTAACTAATAACTGTTTTTAATGGATTTTTGGATGATAGAGAATTGTTGAATCGTCTAACAATAGATCTAATGGTTAAGATTAGGATAGGAAGACATTTAGGGGAGTTCATTTCAGAGGGAAATGCCTTACAGCGTAATAAATGACCAAGACAATAAACATTATTTTGTACATTTGGTTGACAACTGTGCCCTGCTTGGCTTTAAAAATGACATCATAACTTCACTCTCTCGAGGTTAATAGTCCAATTCACCATACAAAAATAATAATATATACATAATAATTATATTATTGTAGGTAAAACCAACATGAGCTCAATATATTTTATTTATTAATAAAATATAGTGATTATAAATTTAATTGCAAATTAGTTTAGATATATTATTTATTAATTTTCAATTTTTCAAGAATTTGGGAAGGAAATCTTGAACTCTCCTTCAAGGTCTTGAGAGTATTCAATCGATAGTTTCATTTCAATATTTTTTTTGGTTCTCTCTTCGAACTCTATTATTCACGTGGCTACAAGTATCAGAAATGTCTGCTTGTGCCAAAATGATGATTAGAAGTACGTTGTACAAGTATCATAAATGTCTGCTTGTGTCAAAATGATGATTAGAAGTACGTTGTGCGAAGGGAGTGTACCAAAACAATCATCTTGAAAGAAATCATGAAAGACAAAGAAACACATGTGAGGATGGCTAGAGTAGACACCCAAGGAGAGCTGATCTATTGCCTCCACCACCTTAGCCCTAATGGTGTTGGCAACCATACATAAGCTCAACAATTTGGTACAAAAGCTTTTAAACCTAGAATCAACATTGTAAAAACCATAAAATTTTACCCTGAATTATTTTATTTTATTTTATTTATTTATTTGTTTATTTTTTTATGGTGAAACTGTTGAAAAATGTGCAACAAGAAATGTTAAATTTATAATGTATTAAAAATGGACCTGCTAAAAATTGCAGTTTGGCCAGTGAGGTCATTGGCCACATTGGATGAGAGGTGAAACTGCTCAAAATAGAAAGTTCTAAAAATAGCATTTCTGGGTCCCTTCCTATTTATAGCAGTGCCTAGTCTATCTATAGGAAGTAAAATTAATTTTGGTCTTAACAGCAGTTGGAAATATTAATTAATTAATTCAATTGAGTTAATTATTTAAGGAAATTTGAATTTGAAGTCTTTGTGAGCATGCACATGAGTTGTCCCACTGATTGAGGAATTTATCCTTAATTTTGTCTACTGATTGAGGGAATAAGTATGAGTTCTATAATAAGAGAATCAATGGACTTAGTTCTAACTAGTCAAGTCCAGTTAGATTAGTTTAACAAGTTGTTAAAATAATAAAATATAGTTTGTTAATACTTGCATGCATGTGACAACTATTATTTTAGATAACTGAGAATTCACTCATGGATAACTGTTACATGTCAGTTCCGTCAGAGACCCAGTTGAGATCAGATGTGGGACAGTGTACTATCAGATGCTTAACTATTTCTAGCAAGTAGTTTTTGCATGGTTGAGGAACTAGTGTTCTCAAGGAATACATAGCTGGACCATTGGTTGTTTTTGGTATGTTGGAATTAATAGCATATGCTTTTGCTATTATTTCCTAAGCAAACTATGTAAGGACCTTAGGGAAAGCCTATATAAACAGGGCTTGGGTGGTTCATGAGACATATCTTCATATCTTCATAGTTCATTGAGAACTGAATAGCTTGAGAGCTAATTCTTTTTGTATTGTGAAGAGGATTTCCACTTGACTAATAATACATGGTTGGGGTTTTATGCTGGTGCTTTCCCCTAGATATATCTTGTGTTATGTGTGATTAATTCTCTTGATCAGTTATGCATGTTTATACTTGATGTTGCTCATGATTTCGATTATGCTTCCGCTTAATGTTTTGTAGAAGTAGAACAAGTATATGCTGGACATGCATATAACGGTTTGTTCTATAGGTGAAATTTCTACATGGTATCGGAGCACAGGTGATCAAGCAAGAATAGTATACTAGCAGGAGAAATTCGAAGTTTATTATTCGGGATATAGATCTCAAGTTCTTATCACATCTATTTCATCAATGGCATTCGATGGTTTGAGGCTTGAGTATGCCCTTGATGGCAGCTCAAACTATATAGCTTGGAAGGATCACATGGAGGTAGTTTTCGAAGATAATGGTCTTAAGGATTTCATTGATCAAGAAATTCCTAAGCCTACTAACAAGACTGAGCAGGTGGAATGGAGGAAGTGTGTGGCTAGAGCTAGGAGAATTCTCTTGGAGGGAGTGCAAGATCACTTTTTCTCGAGCCTCCATGGGAAGGAGAATCCGCATGTAGTGTGGAAAACATTGAAAGATTTATATCAGAATAGCGGTGATCAGAGGAAGTTGGCACTCAAGGACAAACTTCGAAATATCAAGTGTGAAAGGGATGAGACGATCTCTATGTATCTGACCAAGCTCATTACATGCAGGGATGAGCTTGCAAGTGTAGGGGTCGTGACATTGGATGAGGGTATGGTGAGTCTAGCACTCCTTGGCCTTCCTAAGAGCTGGCATAGCTACCAAGACTCAGTGAATGGAAGGGAGAAACTGCGAGATTGGGAATGATTATGGCCAGATTTGATGCAGAAGGAGATTAGATGGAGCACCAGAGATAGTTCTTCATCCATGCATGATGAGGAGAGCTGTGCCTTAGTGAGTAAGGTGAAGAAGGGGAACGAGAAGGTTTCTCTTTCTGAATCTAGTTCTTCCAATGATGGGAAGAAGGTTGACAAATCGAAAGTGTGATGCTTTTGTTGTCATGAGGTGGGCCATTATGCTGCAAATTGTTCACAGAGGAAATCCAAAAAGGGATCCGGGGAAGGATCTGAAGGTGAGGCACTTGCTTCACAATTTGAGTTGGATTTCACACTCTTCGCATGCATGGTTTCATCCATGATGGGAAGTGGTTGGTTTCTTGACAGTGGAGCTTCTTTCCACATGACCGGTGACAAAAGTTTGTTCAGTACTTTGGAGGAGAAAGATCTCCAGATACTCATAGGGATGGGTAATGATGAGAAGTATAGTGTCTCAGGTGTAGGCACGGTTATTTTTCAGAGGGAGCATGGAGCTCACCTTACCTTGACCGATGTCAAGTATGTACCAGGACTGAAGAGAAACCTGGTGTCAATCGCGATGCTGGAAGACAGAGGCTATGATGTAGTCTTCAGAGACGGAAAGGTTTTCCTTAGACACATCATCACTAGACAGGTGAAGCAGATTGGTTCACAGGTCAAGAACCTGTATGCTCTTGAGGTTCAAGATGCATGCAAAGCCTTGAGCAACAAGGCAACTGATGGAGGCTTGGTGGTTGAGAGGGAGGATATATTACCTCTCAACATGCAGAGCTAGAAGAAGTCTCAGACAATGGCGGAGGAGCCACGATTGGTGCAACAACTTCAGGGGGTTGTGGAGCAGCTACAACAGGGGAAGATGAGTGGAGATTGAGTAGAGACATCTACTCATGCAAAGACTCCAGTAGGGGGAAACTTCAAGCCAGGTGGGCTAAGGGATCACATGCAGCCATACCTCTAGGTAGGAGGTGGGGCGATATAGAGTGATCGTCCCAAGGAGGAGGGGCACAATCCTTGAGGTACCCAACCTCTTGGATGAGACCTTGCTACAAGAGCCTCGATGTGGAGTAGCAGGAACTGACTGATTGGGTAGAGACAGATGCGGGTGGAGCAGCAGAGAGAGCGACAGTGCAGGGAATCCTAGGACAGCGCATAGCTAGCAGGCTGTAGCAATGCGAGAGGCACAAGTGTTTTGCACAATGCTAGGTGGCACAGAGAGGTGTGTAATAGTGCGAGATGCATGGAGATGTTGCAGTAGCGCAGATGTCAGAGAGGGAGCACTTGTCAGCAGCAAGTAGAGCTTCAGCATCAGAGTACGTTCCTAGCCCAACAGAGGGGTCATTGGGAGTGTTTTTGTTCCAAGTGTTGTTGGAGCAAGTGGACCGGGTAGATGTGTTGCATGCAGAACATTCTAGAGTTACAGGATAGGGGTTGTAGATAATCCATATCTTGTTGAGAAGGAGTGTTGAAAATGCAACAAGATGATGGAGCTTAGTGAAAAGAAGTCGCCTTCACTAAGTGTGCCCACGGGCTATTTTTGGTGCAAAGTCTATTTTTAGACTATGTCTATTTTTAGACATTTGGATCATGGTCTATGAGTTGCAGGATGCTATCTATGGATGATTGGTCATGTTAGTAAAAATAGATGGACTTCTATTTTTAGACATATGGACGGAGTCTATTTTTAGACTGCTAGTCTAAATATAGAATAGTCGAATATTATTAGCTCTTAATAATATTTGGACTATAAACATTATCTTATCCTCTTGCAGCACTTCAGCTTGAGCTACAGATGTGGCACATGCAACTTCCAGAAGGAAATACACTTTTCTTATGGGTTAGTTGAGCTATTGCATGAAGGACTTGTGTTAGAACTCAAGTGATTGAGTTTTGGTGGAGTTGATTGAGGAGTTGATGGAGTTGTGTTCAGTTTGACTTAGTTGAACTAGTTGTATTTAGTATAACTGCCAAATACACTAGTGATGAGTGGTGTGAATTAATTATTAATTAATTCACTAATTATTAACTCATAAATCAACTAAAGGATACATCAGTTAACTCGGTGCATGGATAGTTCAATGGAGACAAGTGTTAGAGATGAGTGAAAGGGCAAGGTAGCTTTCAATTGTGACTATAGTTGTGCATGAGATTTGCACAATCAATGGATTGAGATTTCCAATGAGGATTGTGTAGTGTTACACAAGGGAAACACGTGTTTGGATCAGCCATTCTCATCATTCTCATGCAGTATTGCGCAGTGGAGGCAGGCAAGCAGCGTAGGAGATTTGAACCTGTGATTGATTCAGATCTGAACTAGTTTGTGTGTAACAGGTGGAGATAGTACTGAGTACTTGTGAGGAGTATTGTACCATGTATTGTTACATGTTCTCAATCAATATAATATATAGATAGTTGAGGGGTTTTCAGCTTTATGCTTTCCCCAATACATACTGTGTTGATATGTGTGATTGATGCTTCAATGTGCGCATGTGATTGTTTCTTAATTCCGCAAAATTGATGATCAACGTAGAGGAGGTTATGTATTATGCATGATTCCACAAATAGTGTATAATCAGGATAATCTCTGTGAATAAGTGTCATATTATTCAAATTTTCTATAGGAAGTGCTCCATTCTCCACTATAACTAATGTCACTGACATTAATGGGAGTTTCTTCATTAACAGACACAGGTGAAGATTGAGGAACAACAGACATAGGTGAAGACTGAGAAACAACATAGATGAAGACTGAGGAACAACAGTTGCATATTTGGGAATCCCATTGCCATTAATATAACCTCTTATTTTCACTTTCACACACACATAAGATGACAACATGATTGTAGTCAGAATCCCAACTGCAATGGCTATTCCATACCCTAACCCTAATTTACTTACCTTCTCTGCATCAATGAAGCTACTATTGTTGCTCATCTCTGTTATTCTAGCCATATGTCACCTACTCCACCAGGCAGATCTTTAAGGCTCGATGAGACAAAGCGTAGAAGGCCAAAGTACGCCCCATCAGAGGTAAATGAACCACCAAAGATAGAGGTAGCAGCATCAACGCCAGCAGCAGGGAGCAGATAGAGACCCGTGAGTAGAACAAAGCTTATTTGGGAACAACTGTTTGTAATGGGAACATGGTAGCAAGTCCTCACTTGCCTCTCCAGAGGCAAGGAGCAGTAGCACCTAAGCGAGCAGGAGCATGCCCTCAGCGGCCTCTCTCCCTTCCCCCTGAGAACTTCATCGAGGAGACCCGCCTTCAACAACATCGCTCCCTTCCCCCTGAGAACTTCATCGACCTTGCCTGCGTTCAGCGACTTGCCTCCTGTATTGACATATTACTAGACATATTACCATGATACAATGTTAACTGGCATGGTTTACACCCTGCATGCTATGTTATGGAGAAGGAGGTGAGACATGTGACGCTCATGGGAGGGCCCACATGGAGGTCTTTTTGTTTTATTTTTTTAAGCACTTGAATGACTTTGTGAACCTTAACTTTCAACTAATTCTTATTGCTACAGAGTTGGTTTGAAGTTCTTAGTGTTAGAGCTACCAGAGAAACAATGGTAAAATATTGTGAGATTGCAGTGTGGGGACGAGGATATTGCAGCAGATGTAATAGTTTCTTTTCAATGGCGCAAACCCTAAATTTAGGTACTCAAAGTAAAATCACGCAGTTGCTCCTTGTCCTTCGCATTCCAACTGTCCCTCACATAAGGTATACGATTATTCAATTGTAAAGTTGATTTTAAGATCTAGAAGAATATGGATTGCTAGTTTTCTACTTATTTTTTCATATACTCACATGCAAATGGGCTTAATTTAATAGACTTTTGAATTCTTTAATTGACTTTTGAAACCCTCATAAATTGTTTCGGATTTTATGATGGGGTTGAAGAATAGGCCTGCTGTTGGTTTCCCCCACACTCAAATGAAGAAATTTTGTTGGGTGTAGCATAGGTGAAGATTATTAGGTTAACTAGTTAATCATTACCTCGAGAGCCATCAGAAAGTGTGTGTTCAAATGGAAGGGTTAGGGGATGGTTATGAGGCATTCATAGGGCGTTTGAATATGGACATGGCCACAACCAATGCACCAAAGATTGCTACAGGGAATTCACTCAGTAATCCTTCTCAGTCACAGCAAGTGCAGCAAGCTAGGTATGTAGGTCACCCATCTTCTACCAATGCATTCACAGTAACTAGGAAAGCAAAGCCAACTTTATTGGATACTTCGGGGAATTCAATGGCCATGGATGTGACTATGCAAGAACCTGTGAGCTCGTTTGGTACTGTCGGAATAATCGAGCCCCCAGGGAATCTAGGTCCTTCAAAGAATTTTAGTACTAATGTCAATAGGATGCCAGATGTTCCACCCTAGAGAGGAGGCCATCGCAGGGCTCAGTCGGAAATTACATTTCACTTGCTGAACGATATTGTGTTTGGTGGTGAAATTGGTTTTGCTAGTTTTGACCTGTGCACGGTCCTTGATGACGCAACTGAGGCTAAAGATCTGATTTCCATGTACATGGATATGGAGAAATTGACTTCTTTCGAAGAGCCGTTGAATGTTGTAGTGGGAGAAGGATCGAAGCTCCCCTCGGGTGTTAAGACTAATTGACCTCTGCATCATTCAAGAAGTCTTTCTATCGATGTTATTTTTTCTGGATTGGAAGGTAACCTGGAAGATACGAAAGGGAACCTTTTCATCTCAAAATAAACTCTTCATGAGTAACTCATGCAAAGATCATGCCACTTATACTGTAGACCAGTTCAATAATGTGAATTCATTAATTTTATTGAGAGTCCACTCAAAGAGGGGTTCGTAGTAGATAGCCAGATGGTCATATGTCACCTGATTTGGCAAGGTTTTATTTTTAATTTAATGAGTTAAACATAGTTAGTGTTACAATGAATTGGTCAAAATCTACGCCCCTAGAGGCTGTGTAGCAGTGGCCAACTGTCACCCCTTCTATTATACTGACAAGCTAGTTGAGTTTGCTCCTGTATTCCCTCGTTGAAACTACATATTATGCATCAGTTTTGTTATCGGATGTAGATTCCAATTTTAGCTGGATTGTAGGAATGAAGGAATTTGCACATCCAACCATTGAAATTTTATCTATTGTTGGACACGTCGGGCCTATATTTTTTCTTTCCGCTGCAATGTTTAGTTTTTTCATTCAACTGGGTTCTATAGTGCCGAAAAGGAGCTTAAACTTCATTAGGTATCCATGTTAATGATTTCCCTTTTTGGGTTATCTATTGAAAATTTCAAATGCTTCTAGAACACATTTCAAAAAGATTTCTCACTCTTGATTCAACATTTGAATTTATGCAGGAAATGCTTTATTTTAGTTTGAATCATGATTGCACTTAACAACTTTTCAAGTTGGTATAGGCATTGTTATCTAACTGTCTTTTGGGATTCGACAAGAAATGTCTATCATGGGGCTTTATAATTCAACCTACTGGTTGACTTGGTTGACTTAGGAAGGCATCCTCACTTTTGTATCTACGATTCTCATGGTCCTCTTTGGAATGTTATTCCAATTCAAATTTTTCCTCAAGAACAGCTTCTCAATTTTGTTCCTTTTGTTCTTTCTCTTTCAGTTCAACATGGTGAGGACATGAACATCCATCCCAGTTATTTTCGAACCTGCAGAGTAAAGACTTTGATTTTCTTTAAAAAAAGAAGAATATTGAACTAGAAAAGACATAAGACTGTCTATGAGTGTGCCTATAGCTTTTGAGGCATTCCTTTCTTTCTAGCTTTTAAAATTTTTGTATAATTTGGATCTTTTGGGACTCTGTTGTTACTCAACTTCATTCGAGTTTGAAACCAAATTAATAGAAATATGCATCATACAGTTTTTATTTGTTTTACAATGCCTGAGTAGCTACAATTTGGTGAATCTCTAACTAATCTGAAGAGAAAAATAGAAGGACTACCCAGTAATTACCTATATTTCCATTGAATGCATGCATAGATATCCATAAAGAGCTACTTAGGTGATTCCCACGCCACAATTACCTTGCACATCAAATCCTGCATCTCTAACAACCAGTCTTCCAGAAATCAGTGGTTGATCATTGCAAGTATATCTGCCTCCACTCTCGGATTCATCATCTACGTAATTGGGTTCATAACACAGGTTTGTTTTTAGTTGTAGTAGTGTTTTCTTTATGTTCATGTTTCAGTCCTTTGTAAATCTCCAATAAGCTATCATTTTGCACAACTCCTAAAGGTAGAGTTCATGTAATCCAAAACACTAATATAAGTATCTTCTTTTTTGTGTAGCTTGTTACAACATTTGGATTTCCATATTCACAGAAATATTCTAAGAGTGTTCGTGCCATTTGGTCCTTATTCCCTCCAAATATTTTTGCTCAAGGCCTAAAATTACTGGGAGACGCGACTTATCAATTTTAGTGAATATTTGAAAAATTCATATTTTTCATCATAATTGATTATAACTTGGAAATTTTGAGACAACATTGGATTGAAGGATATCAACTGCAGAAGTCAATGGAAACTTTGCACAGTCACACAAGTATAGATAGCATATTAAATCCTGGTTTCTAATCAACATATCTCTGTATATTAAATTGTTGTTTTTGAAACATTTTTAAACACCATTTCAGGTTCTGAATATTTAACATAAAAGATACAGTTACTGTCTTCTCTAGCGTCTTTATTCAATAATGTACTTTCCATATGCATTTATATTCTAGGGGTGTTCATATCCTTGTATAAAATGGATTGTCATTACTGCATTGGATCGATTCGCAAAATTTCAAGCTTTCCATTGCCTTGATTTTTATTTTTGCTACAATCAAACTTGAAAACTTCTCTTGTGATTGGCAAGGATGTATAGAGACTTACCTAAACAGATTTTTTTCAAAGAAGCTGGAGACCCCACTTATTAGGTGATCCTAATGACATTAGTTGCAATCAGGTCAAATACAGGCAACGATGAAGTTTATGAAATTTTGAATGTTTGAAGTAAGCTTCTTCATGAGCTTGGCAATAAAATGTGCTAGTTCACATGTCTAAATTCTGTATATGGGGATGAGAGAAGGTTACACAAGAAAGAAAGGGTTTTATGCAGATTACTTGTATATTGATCATTCATATAGATAAAAGTTAAAATCATATGTGCTACTGTTATCACCCCAAGAAACTCTCCTAGGTTGTAGCTCGGAGATGCTTGGGACATTACTAATTCAACTTAATGTTTCAAATGGATGAATGGAAGGAATGATGCTTGTTCAAGCCAGATAACCACTCCTGCTTTGCTTGACTCCAGACATGCATGAACACCCCTAGACTACAAGGCTTTAGACCACCAATTACTCACAGTTTAAGGATTGGGTGAATATGGAGAATACTAACTACACCAGCAGATGCACAAGACCTTGTGATGGCCAGCTGCAACCAGTAAAGAGGTTTGCAAAACTAACTCCCTAATGCACAGACAGTATGACAACTCTCTGGCATTAAGTGAAAAGAAACCTAAATAACACATTCACTGATACATACAATATTCTAACACAAAGGTAGGATGACATCTCCTCTAATGTTAAACATCAAGAGTTCAAGAAAACTACATAACAGGCATAGCCTAGAACAGAATAGGAATGGAAAGTAAGCAATTAACAACAAAAGAAGCTTGTATTAGCTAAAAATGAAGACGAGACACTACAAGTATCAAAGCAGTTACAGTTTCAAGAAGTTGAACCTTACATCAAAACAACAACCATCAACCCTGATTACATCTTGTTTCTGGGTATATATAGGATTTGAATACAAAGGCACATAGCCATTCTAAGTATGAGGAGGTCATAATTGACCACCAACCACTTTTAACTGCCTAATGGAGTATCTGGTGCAATTTGCCTGCTTCAGTGAACAAATCCGATCTTCTCAGGTGCTCTGTTGTCCTTCTCAGGTAGGTGGAGTGTCGTATGGACCAAAGTCCCATAACTGTTAAATGCATTTATCTGCTCGAGGTCCGTCCTTTTCCTTATCAGCCACCCAGCCTGTTGAATGTGGTTGTTGAGGAGCAACTGCACCGAGTACTGGACATTGGCCACCTTCGTCCTTTCAGGAGCATGGAATGGTTAAGGTACGTGGATTGCATAGTCGATGGAATAGTCGGGTGGGGGAGTAATATCAGTTGTTAGGTTGGGTAGCTCGACAACGGGGATTTCTTGGCAAGGAGTACTGGGAGATACGGAAGTGGAGTGAATGCAGGCTATTGGATCTTGGGTGGACAGATCCAACGGTCATCGGGCAGAGGAGACGCGTAGGAGTTAACAAATGGGAACGGCGGTTTCAACGACAGGCGGTATTGATCGCACCACTTTAGGGCTTATGGTGGTAAAAGTACAATGGCATGCGATCTCAATCAAAGGGTGATGTGTGGCAGTGGGGAAATAACGAAACCGCTTTCCATCGCGCATTATCGTCCTCGCAATTTGAAGGTGCGGGGAAAGTGACTACTATCCAATCACTGCGGAAATGATCGGATGGGAAGGGAACGGTTACGCGAGTTTTTGTGACGGAAGCCATTAGATTGGGGTGGCAGAGATCAACGATTGGGGTTATGGTGAAGCTTTATGGAGGCGCATGGGCGTGTGGGTGCGGGTTTTATAAGGTTTTGCGTATTAACACCCGGGGATTGAAAAGGGCTTTAATATGATTTTCAATGAAAAATCACTGGAAATAAAGACCAAAGGAAGGTGAGAGAGGTAGAGGAGAAGGTGAGGGCAACCACTATAAGCCCTTTTTGAGCATGACCACGGACAAAATGTGCTTCCGATTTTAGAAAATCAATGTTATATGGCAAAGCTAACATTGGCTCCTTCTGGGGATGAGATCCTCCCTGTGAGGTCTCAAGAACTACAGACCAATGCCTTTCCTGTGAAAACCAAATTAGTAAAATTTCCTAGTGTTCCATTGGGCATGGAGTCTAATTGAGCCTACACTAAAAATCAATAAAATAACATATTTACAACCTTAAGGCCGAAATACCTTAAATAACATAAATGTTCAGAAAGCGCCCATTGAATGGGCCATCAAAAACTGTTCCCCCTTCCATACTTTGTGGTATGAAGGTATTGTTCCCTTGGATCTGAGAGACGATAAAAGGCCCTGTCCAGAAAGCATCAAACTTCCCATGGTTGCCTTTCTTATCTTTCAGTGCATCCCACTTCAGAACCAAGTCTCCAACCTGAAAATTATATATTTTTGTCTTCTGTCAAAAGCTTCCTTGATCTTCTTCTGATGTGCCATAGACCTTTCAACCAGTTGTTCCCTGATTTGATGTACCTATGCTAGATAAGTGATTCCTTTTGCCATATATTCTTCCTCATTCTACTCTTCTTGTAGGAACTTTGCCACAGGGAGGGTTAACTGAATTAGGAACACAACCTCAGTGCCATATACCAGCTTGAATAGGGAATTCCCTGTGGATTTCTTAATGGTCACTCTGTTAGCCCACAGTGCATACCTGAGCTTATAATCACAATTCTTTTTGTTGTCTTCCAACAGCTTTTTAACTATCCTTATCAAGCTTTTGTTGGAAGATTCTGGTAGACCATTGCCTTGAGGGTAGTATGAGGTGGAATGAACCAGCTTAATGCCCATTGAGTCACACATGTCCACCAATTATTTTGCCATGAAGGCTACTGCATTATCTGTGATTATTTTATGTGGACACTGAAATCTGGTGAAGATACTCTCTGTCAAGAACTTCATGACCACATGATGATCAGCCTTTCTGGTAGGGATGGCCTCAATCCATTTAGTGAAATAATCAGTGGCTACTAAGATCCATCTCTGTTGGCCACTGGAATGTGGACTGATTTCTCCAATTAAATCCAAGCCCCACTGCTGAAAAGGGCTGCTAGCATGTATAGGCTTTAAGGGCAGGGACTTCAATTGTCGTTTCCCTTCAAATCTTTGGCAGCTGTCACAAGATTTAACAAATGAAAAGACATCGGAAAATAAGGTGGGCCAATAGTACCTAGCTCTGAGGATTTTGTGAGCTGTAGTTTTCCAATAATGGTGTCCTCCACACATGTTGGAATGAAATTGTTGCATTGCTTCCATGGATTGTTCTTTGTCTAGGCACATCAAAAGCAACCCAGATGGGTCCCTCCAGTAGAGCAGATTTTCATGAACGCAATATCTTGCTGCCCTGAGATTAATAGTTCTGACTTGGCTTGAACTAATACCTGGAGGAACTTCTAGCTTCAACAAGAATTGAGCTATTGTTGAGTACCATTTACAAGAAGCTAGATTTTCTACTACTGACTGGTTTTTCCCTGGTTCAACTGCGTCTTCTTCTGTCTGACCATTATCCAAAATTGTGCTTATGAGATTTATGTCCAGCATTCTGCAATTTTCCTTGGCCATTAATCTGGCAAGGCCCTAACCTCTGACCAACTTGGTGGGCTTTAATTCTATATAAAATTCAATAAGCTTTGCAATCCATTTAGCCCTTCTTCCATCAGCATCAGGCTGCGTTAGGACATCTTTTACTGAAGCAGCGAGCACATATGCAATTATCTTGGAATGCAGAATGTAAATTCTGAAGGCTTTTAAAGACTTGTTAAGAGCATATTCCTGTTTCTCAATGATATCATACCTCAGCTCAGCATCTCTTAAGGTTTTGCTGAAGAATGCCATTGGATGCCCTGAGCCTTCCTCATCCGCTTGCAATAAAACTGTTGCAAGGGTGTCTTCTGAGGCAAAAGAAAATATATGGAACTCCTTGCTATAATCTAGACTTCTTAAAGTGGGGGCTTCCATAATAGCTTTCTTAATGGACTCAAAGGATCTTCTTGCTGCATCAATCCATTTGATCTCTGACCCCTCTCTCAACATGGAGTTAATAAGTTTTACAAGCTCTGCAAAATTTGGGATGAACCTCCTTACAAAATTTATTTTGCCCAGAAAGAACTAGATATCTTTCTTTGATCTTGGGACAGACAAGGTTTGTATTGCTTTTACTCTTTCTAGGTCAATTCGGACACCTGCAACAGAAACAACAAGTCCCAACCACTTGCCTTCTTTTAAAGCAAATTGTGACTTTTTAGGATTGACTGAAATTCCAAATCTTCTGCACTTCAGGAACACTTTCTTCAAATGCTGAAAATGGTCCTAATGGCTGCTGGAGTATACTGTTATATCATCCAGGTAGATAAGGACAAACTTATCCTTCTCTCCCACAACTGCTATATCCATAGCTCTAGGCAGCTCCATCATTTATCACTCCAAAAGGCATCTTGGAGTACATAAAGGTGCCCCAAGGAGTGGTGAATGCAGTCTTCTCTTCGTCATCTGGATCTACAACAACCTGATTATACCCTGAAAATCCATCCAAGAAAGACATCACTTTGGCTCCTGAGACCTTTTGTAGCAAATGTTCCATCTTAGGTAGAGGATAATTGTCTTTTTTAGAGCATTTGTTCAAGTTTCTGAAATCAACACAAAGTCTGATTTCTCTACCTTTCTTCCTCGCCACTACCAAATTGGCTACCCATTATGAATATCTGAGAGGGACTATGGTTTTTGCAGCCAGTAACTTCTTGATTTCTTTTTCAATCAGCGGGAGGAGCAAAGGATTTATTGGTCTCAGCTTCTGTTTGAAAGGGATGGTGTCTTTCTCTATCGGAATTTTATGTTGGATGATCTTTTTGTCATATGTTTTCAGGTCACTATATTCCCATGCAAAGACATCAGAAAATTGCTTCATTAAATTGCAGTATTCAGCATTTTGGGCAACAGATAGATGGGTGGAAA